>JAPYYT010002116.1:0-34439 GCA_030522565.1 Ceratosolen corneri
TTTTTTTATGATGTTTATGATCTTAAAAGGTACAGCAAATAACTTATTTATGTTTCAAAAATCCGTTCAAAGATCATAACGGCTAAAGACTGTCAATAACTACTCTTATTACTCGTTTAGTCTCGGACTTCTTGAAAGTCGTTAAAATCAACAATGCATACAAATTTCGTGGACCGTACGCGTCAGTCGCACATGCGGCCGTCTCTCATTACTTGTACAATTCGTAAGAATCCAACAAGCATGTTTTACTTTTCTTATCGTGCGATGGCTTGCAACCGTCATCCCGGTACACGTCGACACATGGGTGAATTGTCAAAAGGATGGAACCACCTACTTTCGGCAATTCACCAATCATAGAACAAAAATAACATTATCACAAAAGACTCGAGATTTCCCACTCTTGGGAAGCAACGTCTTTAGCCACCCCCACGGTAGGCGGGGTAAACTGATCAAAAGGCGACCGCACAAAGTGCAAACTCTGCAGTTCGGTCAGCTCTCTCAGTTCTGTTCAGTTCAGTATTCAGTCTTCAGTCTGTCTTAGACTTACTCAGTCTTTGGGAGTCTTTAGCTTCTACGGCCTTCCATGGCCTTCTACAGTCTTCTACAAGTCTTCTTTTACCGAAGAAGACCACACTCAGACTCTCAAACATTTACTTTGACCTCAAGATGTGATCTCAACGACTACGCTACAGAGTTGCACCAACGTCATAGAGCACATCACAATGACTCCAATCATTCTACTCTACCTCCTAAAATTTATCAGACTGATTCCAGATCAACAACGCTGCCAACACGGAGTCAAACAGACTGACTCTAATTACTCATCACTGCCAGAGGGAGTTGATACTGTCTCTCCACGAATCTTTATACGATTTCTACTACGAAATCAAAGCATATAGCAGCGCTAATAATTACAATTGGCGTACAAAATACAAACTCCTGACGAACCTACAAGCAACGATTTTTACGGCGAAATCACTTACTACAAGAAAGGCGGCATTCGACTCACAATGATTGTCGCACAACTTTCAACTCAGACAACACATACACACACACACACACACCACACACACACACTCAACTAACAGCTGACTATGGTACAAGGAAGCGCGGCATTCAACCTTGCAATTGACCGCCACATCAAGTACATCTGACTATTTAAACCAGGAAAGTAATCCTTTCTTTCAACCAACTCTTTAAAGACTTTTAATTTAAACTAGTAACAAGATGATACAATCAAGATAACTCAAATAACATAGAATTTGAATAATATCTTTAATATATTAGCTTCAATAAACATTGTTATTGCTACATTAATCGGTTCGTAGACTTCTTTCGATACCTGCTGCTACTACCCTCCCCACCGCTATCTACCTCTCACTCTAACAAGCGCGAGGAGTTTTTACACGTCGGGTTCGCTCCCGAACATACGTCATTTAACAATTTAAAAAT
The DNA here is from genome assembly GCA_030522565.1 of Ceratosolen corneri. Classification (NCBI taxonomy): domain Eukaryota; kingdom Metazoa; phylum Arthropoda; class Insecta; order Hymenoptera; family Agaonidae; genus Ceratosolen; species Ceratosolen corneri. The sequence goes on from JAPYYT010002116.1 coordinate 1,453, forward strand.
TTTACTCTCAAAATAGTACATTCATTAATATTGTTGTTAATATTTGTTAGTAATATAATTAACGAAGTTGATACAATAGTCTAGTAGAAGTCAGTATTAATTGTAAAGTTTATTATATATTCTGTTGGAAAGTTCTCGTCTTAAAGTCATTTATCAAGTCGAACTGTAATGCACTGAAGGGAAACTATTTTACGATTAATGTAAAACACACCATAATTATATGCGATTTCGTTTAAATAAAATTAACTTAACTTATTTTGTAGCTGATCGTAATCGGACTAGAGTACTATTTACCTTGACGATTTGAGAAACAAGAAGCTCATGATAATTACGCATTTCTCCAATCTATTATCATTTTCTCTATTATTTTCATTATTCGTACATCCATACTCAGTCCTCCTGTATTTAATTTATTTCTACGAATAGATTCGCTTGTACCCAAAAGGGATCTATCAGTTTTGATTTCGTTGAGACACAATTGTCATTAGTTCAATTAAAAATAGCTCGTTTAAATTTGAACAATTAAAGGTTTACGATCGATTATGCGAAGGAGCTTTCAGCCCATTCCAATAATGTACATACCTAAGGATAACTTTAAAAGGAATTCAATGAATCGCAACAGAACGAAGACTTCTCCGTTGTTTCATTCGCCATATGTCTTAAAATTACTCACACCCATAAGGCTGCGTACGAATTATTGGCAACAAATAAATATAATAAATTACTGCTCGTTCCCTCATTCGCTAATTCCACGATCACACATTTCACAACAGAATTTCATTGGTACTTTGAGCAAGATAGTGGCATAAAAAAAATTCCCAAATTGACTCGAGCACGCAGTATAAGCAAAGTAATTATATCGGTGGAATTTCGGCGAGAAAGATACACCAGAGCTTCGTTGATTATAAAGATTCAAATTGCCAACAATCATAGCTACATGCCTCTGTTGGCGCAAGTAAAGTAATTAAAATTGTGCAACGATGCAACGACGATGAGTAGCGTTGAACGATCCTTCATTAAAGCTCGCTGAAACAAATATCTTTTTAAATGAAACGCCAATAACTACAGTATCCGCAGGCTGTCGTAAAAATTGTCACTCTGCTGTACGTGATAATAAAATGCGTCTCTCCGACTCTCGTATCAATGCCTTCGCGAAGATGCCGCAGCGACGGCAGCGGCGGCAGCGAGGAACAGATACTGCACAGACACACGCCGTAATACCAACGAGAAAATGACGATTACCGATGACAAATGCGCCAGCCAACTCGGACTATTTACAGGAGCAGCCTCGGACCTTGAATAAAGCTATTCATAGTATGCGGACAGTGATGCAGCGAGTGGTTGGCGCTGCCCTCATCGGGACTCGGGGCTCACGCGAAACTCCTCTCAAAAATAAAGTCGGAGGCGCGCGTAGGCGGAAGCGACGCGTTAGACGTGTCGGCACCTCGGGCAGCTCCACCGGGGCCGAGTTGCGGTCGCAGCTCGCAGCCGCAGCCTCGACGACGAGGAGAAAAAAGAGAGAGGAGCAGCTACGAGTACTTGACCCGCTAAATAGCTGGACTGTGTGTATTTAGGTCGAAAGCTTGCTTCTCGTCGGCGAGGAAGGCCGGGGACACGTGATGCAGGGCTGCGGACGTTGAATGCGGCTGCAATTGGATCCGAGCCCCTAGGCGAATGCGCCCTAGACGAAACGCGGCTGAGGGACGGCGAAGTGGGTGGGGCGGGGAGGGGGGGGGGCAGCAGTCCGTAGGCGCCCTCGAGATGATTCAGGTTCTCCTCCCTCGACATTATGCGGGCCCGCCTCGTTGGAGAATTCGCTTTGGTCTTTTGGTGCAGATTTCCGATGGCTTTAACGTCGCCGAGCGTTTAGCGAGCGATTTGTCATTCGGCTTGGCTTTATTCAGATAATTTTTAGGCGATACTCGCTTACGACTGCATAATAGCCAGCGCAATCAAGCAATTGTTATGTAAGCGATGTATCTGTCGAGTGCTTGACTAACGCGCCGCCCAGCCGCCCTGTGCGTGCGCGTACCAATCGACGAGCATCGACATCGATGACGACCGATTATTGAGCTTCAAGTGACTTTTCACCGATTGCCTCCCGACAAATGCGACGAAACATTATAGATTTCGACGAGGCATTGTTTCGAAGCAGCCGAGCATCGGTGTACGCGAGCTTGTTCTTCCGCCTAATCTTCTGCATTCTTACAAAAATATATTGCGTAAGAAATGAGTATTGTATAATAATCGGCCGCTCGATTATATTTATCTTGAATTTTGCGCGAATAAAGTGTTACATTATCGCACGTTTGATATATATATATATATATATTCACTTGAAAACAAGCTGGCGAACAATTTATAAAATTAGATAATATATTTGCGATGGGTAAATTCATTTTAGGCTGCTGCTTATTTGCCGCTTTAAACGAACGGGCAGGCGCGTACAAGTATCATTCGTCATATTGCTAATTGAGTAATTGTTATTTTCTTGCAATTGCCCATCGTATAGGAAGAGCGGGTAATTTTTATTCGCGTCTCCAACTCTTCCTCGCAGGTAAATGATGCCCCGATTTCCCCTTAAAAAAAAATAAATAAATAAAAAATTAAAAATATTAAAGTATTATTATTTTATTATTATTATTTTTTTTTACCTTATTAAAGTACACAATATGAGCATTCCGATTAGCAAAATGTGCACGGGGCTCTCTGATCATTCGCTTCAGTCAGAGTTCGCTCATACTAATTCGGCGGCCCTCCTCCCCTGCGCTTCCTGCGCACCGGCGATAACAGCTTTTACGAGGGCTTACGTGCGCTTTAAGGGCCAAAGGAGAACTTTAGCACCGGATTCCACCCGTCACGCCATCATTCTCCTCTTACCGAATATCTCGGGTTGTTATTTAAGTAGCCCGATGAAAGGTCAAATTGTCGTTCACGCATTATCTTCATCGTGCTCAAGAGAGTGGCACGAGGCTCGCGGGTGCGCGGCAATTGTCGGCGGGACGTTGAAGACGAGGACAAAAGCTACCGCAAATAGTTAATGGCAGTGTAAAAGTTTTTCGCGCCGATGCAGATAAACATCCACCCACCCATCCACCCCCGGCCATCCGTCCCCTCCACGACCGCCAGCGCCACCCATTGGCATCCCCATTCCTTCGCCGCCGACGCAAACATGCTCGCTCACTCTCTCTCCCTCTCAGTCTGTTGGACGGACGCGCACTCCACGAGCCACGTACTGTAGAGCATTGAGCTATACTGAGTGTGGCGCGTTTTATCTCGTGCGAGTCGACTCGCGTCCCGCAGTCGCAGACACGTCTTCCGTGGTTAAAGTCACACTGCGGGATTCGCTTGAGCGGATGGACTCGCGTCACCGCCACAGTCGCCGCCGCCGTCGTCGTCGTCGTCGTGACCAAATCCACGGTTGGTGCTTGTAAGCGTACGTTGCTGGGGGTAGGCCTTGTACGGGACAGCAGGGGTCGCGACTCGAGAAGGTGACGTCCATGCGAAGTCGAGGTGATAAGCGAGCACGAAGGTTTTGGTCACTTTTTCTTTTGTTATCTGTTTATGTGGGGAGGACAATGCGGTGTCGATCATCGATATGCTTTCTCGTTGCCAATTACGGTGTGGTGCTTTTTTAATAGTTGCATTAGCGTTGATCTTTCTGTGATGATTTCGTGGCATTCGTGGCACTTCGCTGCCTCGAAGATTCTGGAGAAGCACCGTGGGACCGCTGCAGGCATTAGGGATTTTCTTATAAGTTTCCATTGTTTTTTTTTGCTTTTCGGCTGTTGCAATGGCATTGTTGTATTTGAGCACGGCTGAACAGGTGAGAGAAACAATCAGTTTTAATTTACATTGTGGTTGAATGGCGGTGCAATCGAGTTTTGGCTGTTTGTTATTCTTGTTAAGGTTCTTGCCAAATTCTTTTGTATAACCTCGTGGCATTTGGAATATTATAACCTTGTAAGAGCAATCCATACGTTTAGTACCGCCTGTCGTATATTACATCTTCTAACGAAACTCAGGCACTCAATGAAAATTAATATTAACGTGCTCGTGCACTCGTAGAAATAAAGTGTGCCTTCATTGGCATTGACAAAAAAAAAAAAAATGGAAATGTAGATTATGTTCGTTGAGCAATGAATGACCACCTTTTCGCTTTATAATCTTACAAAAAGAAAATTTAATAGTAAGTGGTTAAGTAATAGTAAGTAATCAGATTTTGTCCCATCATACTTAATAGAATCGTGCTTACGAGCCTCGTATTAATTAGCGTTTCTGTGGTCTCGGATTATAATCGATATTGCCGAATAAATCAATATACATTGGGTTGCTTTTTTGATTTTAAAAAGCCAACACCTGCTTTTCAATTTAAAGAGATAAACTAAATTTCAAGTGCAACAGCTAAAAGGTAAACATCAAAAGTATTTAAGGTATTGGCATTATTTGTTAATTTCTCAATCATAATAATAATAATAATAATAATAACATTGGGCTTATTTATTATCCAAGTAATTAAAAGTTCTTTAATGAAGAAGTTAATGAGCGATTGAGAAGCCAGTATTGATACTTTATCCTTTAATTGGTGACACTTTTATTTTTTATTATTACAGTTTCTAGCTTTAGCAGTATAAATAATTAAAGTTCATTTAGCCACAAATTAAGAAGTTTTAATATAGCAAATTACTCTCAATGCATTAAGTAACAAAAGTTGTTTTGCCTATGTTTATGATTTATTAACAATAAATTAATGTATGATAAAAAAAATAACGATTTTCTTATATTTATTTGAAGTGAAAAATTGGTGGTACTATTAAAATGTAAAAAAAATTGTATTGAATTGTATATAATTTGGCTAAATAAGTTCCAAGAAATTGTTTAAAGTAAAACACGAATGTGTAATTTATTTTATTTATTACTAACGAAATAACGCTCGTGCAAACATCTATTCAAATTTACACGATTGTTACGAATTTTATTTACTTAGATATCTGTAAAATCATGTTAAAAGAATGTTAGTTGATTATTTTTAAGTAACGACTCGATTTTCATTTTGCTTTAATTTTATTGATCATTACATCGCTTACGACATATGTGTGTCTGTATATATATATATATATATATAGATAGTTATTTGTGTGTGTGTGTGTGTTGTTTTTTTTTTGTAGATACTCAATATTGTTCAAATATTTTAACTTTTTTTTTAATGAGAATGTGGTTTACCAGGCATTCATTGTAAAATTTTCCCTTCGGCTTACAGTTGGCAAAATTACAAATGAAACAGATTGCCTCACAAATAAAAACATAAACCACCATAAAAATTTTATTCTTTAGTTTATCATGTATTGTTTATTTATTTTGATAAGAATTTGCAAATTTTCTTTTGATAAATTTATGCATTTATAAAAATCATTGCTTTAATAAAAACGAACGATTTTAATCGAAAAATTTGGCGTATTTTTATTTTTTTCAACCCTGTCCATTTCATTATAATTTACGAAAAATTAGGAGCAAAATAGGTAAGAAAGTAAGTAAACAAGAGATAAGTCCTTTCGCACTTTTATTTATTATTTAAAACTTCGTACTTTGCAATAAATGTACATTAATAATAAATTACATTTGTTTCATTTAATTGTATTGGTTTTCGCATTGATTGCTGCATTAAGCAACTAACTTATACAATTAATAATATACTTATGTAATTATGTGAATGAGAAACTATTTTTCAGCCATTGTAAGGAGCATAAAAGATATGTGCATTGGAAATAATGTGAAGTGAGACGGAGCCAATAAAGTATATAAATGTATAATGGATTATTTGTCAACTTCTTGTGTTGTCGTGAACTATGTAATATGTATATTTAGTCGAGGCCATTTTATTAGCATTTAAATTTACTGAATTTCTTTAAAATATTCTTAAAATAATTTTGCGAGCGAAAGTCACAGTGATACGTAAGTAATTTTGAAGATGAAATTTGGTCATGAAAGTCTTACGAAACCAGTTTCTCCACCATTCTTATTAATCTATTTCTTCTTCTTCTTCTTATTATTATTATTACTACTACTACCACTATACTTATTATACGCACAATAAGACACAGCTTTAAAGAAACTGCATATTTAGCACGTGTATTATATATTAAACGTCCAAATATTATTAATGTTTGCGCATTTTATGGATTTGTCGTAAAAAAATCCAAGTATTCCTAAGGCCTGGAAGAAGATGACGCTGGGGTTGAAAAGTTTTGTTATCGATGTTTTCATTAAAACCTTCGAATATTGACTCTCTCACTTGCCGCCTCAACGAATATCTTTAACGCGTTTTAAAATAAAATGAAGGCTCAGAGCTCGTAGTCTTCAATAGACTTTGATTCCGGTTAACGTCGCAGGCATTTCACAACGACGACGAGTCGGTAAATTTCTGAAATCATTAGAAATAGATAAATAGATTAAAAGCCCGTAAGTCGGTTGGGCCAGTGCGCGCCCGACGATATAAAAATCAAAGTCTTTTACTACGTCTGAGAGATCGACCTGCAAGATCCAGCCTTATTGGCCTCTCGAGTTCGACAATAAGTGAAATTCGCAAAAGGCCAACTCTTGCTCAATTAAATTACAACGATCGACGTAGCTCGCTTTAATTTTTTCTCCTCTTCGCATTGGCAGGCATTCCCGCTAGGTCGACCCGCACGCTTTAAGACACCAACAACGGCGCAATGTTGCTGGACGACATCATTTACGTCGGTCTGCTGCTGATGTGCATCGGCTTCGGCAAGATATACCGGGAGATCGAGTCGCCACGTTCGCGACAGTGGGCTGGGACCGGTTTGGGCCTCTTCCTCGTCCTCCTGGTCAGCAACACCCATGTGATACACCCGCTGATAAGTACCTTCGTCAATGCTCTAATCATCACGCAGCTCTCGCCCAGGTCAGTATACCGACCAGCATTCCGTATTGTTATTTGGCCGGGCCATTTTATTAGACGCTTTGAGTTTATTGCCCGGGCACGGCAAGCAAAGGGCGAACGTCTCACGGATATTAAGTTCAAGTCCAGGCCTTCCCCAATGGGAGAATCGAGTGCCGAGACTTTACCTCGGAATATTTGTTTATCGTCGATTCCCCTTGGCAAATACGCTTCTTCGCTCATTCCCATTCAAATTGCTGTATTTTCTGTCGTTCGCTTTTTTCAACGTAAATGTGCGAGAATAGATTGACCTGCGTTCGATTGCTTATACTTTTTAATCGATTGCTCGCGCTTTCAGCAATTATTGGCCGACACCAGGGCCAGAGAGTTTGTACTTTTCGGTACGTTTCGATCGTACAAGCGTCGATTTAATTTTCAATCATTCACAAGCTTTTCAAAAGTACTTTTGCAGTTTTTCAAACTTTTAACTTTTCACAAGTATATCTTAAATTAAAATTTACAACAACAACGACAAAAACTCTTGGTGCATGAAGAATAGAAGACCAAGTAATAATGCATTAAATTTTCCATTTTTCTGCCTCTTTTTTTTTTTCATTATTATGAATTTGCATTTTACTTTCAATATAACTTAAACGTCTAAGAAGTGCCAAAAGATTTGTCATCCTATCGACAATTATTAATTTTGCCGTAATTACATCACTGTTCTCGCTATTTGAAATTATTATATGGCCGTTTTATTGTATAGAATTGTATTGTATAGTCCTACTAACGCTTTGCATACGTGAACTGATAAAAGGAGAAAAGAGACGAACAGCGACGCGACCCCGGCGATCTTATTAATTATTAACCTATAATTGTTGCTTCATCATAATGCAATGTTCTTTGAGAGAAAGGCTAATAACACTGCCTTTTGAGCGAGATAAGCAGGATGTAAGGGAACACTCGTAAATTTGCGCAGCCTTAGGGCTTGCGTCGCGTCTACTGCAATGATAGGACGAGTTGACTCGAAGCGGCAAAGGAAGCGACTGCCGAGTAGTGGGTACAGGACCAAAATAAGCACTGGCCGAAGACTAACGAAGCTCCTTGTTTTTATCATAGCGTCTTCCTTCGTCTCTTGCAGGATCAGCCACATTGTCAGCTTCTTCTTCTCCTTTTTCTATTTGCTCGTCATCTTCCGGCTGTCGGAGTGGTTCGGGCTGCCGACTCCCCCGAGCCACGCGAACCTTGTCCAGATGATGCTGACGTTAAAGCTCGCCGGGCTCGCCTTCGAGGTGAACTCCGCGACGACGGCGCCCAAAGACGACCCGCAGGGAACGAGTTCGGCCGCCCTCGCCAGGCTCGGCCTCCTCGACGTCTTCCATTATGCATTCAGCTACATCGGCGTCCTGACTGGTCAGTCCCTCACCACTAACTTTATCACTAACTTCAGCAGTGGAATGGCGAGCGGTTTTGGGGATTGGGGTGGGGGGAGGTTTGCCTGGATTGAATTCCGGGCGTGAAGTAATGGGCCAACGACAGGGGCAGGTAGGTTTGTTTGTTACTTCGTCTCTTAATGGTGTCGACTTGTTCGCTCGCTCGGTCTTTATCCTTATTATTACGAGTATTGCACTCCTTTTGATAAGTCTTTATTTTTTCTCTCGTAAATATCACTATTTAAATATCACTGATAAGCCTTTATTTTTTCTCTCGTAAATATCACTATTGGCCGTTCGATTGCAGTTAGAGGAATCGCTATAAAGTTAGTATAAAATTTTGTAATATATAGATACATAAGATATTCGATAAGATATGCGGCTTTCTGGAGGGGTGACGATGCTAATGAAGAAAGTCAAGTGTGGTGCGCATCTACGCTTACTACTCACTTGGTCAAGAGTCATAAGGAAATAAGAGTATTGTAAAAACTGCTGAATTATCGAGTATAAGAAAGTGTTGATAAACTCGGGAAAATACGGCACAGTAAAATTACTTTTATCAAAATTGTAAAATTACGAAAATTATAGAACTATTAATTTCAGAAGCCAGGCAGTAACTGCTTACATTTTAAATTAGTGTATGAGTGTAGGTTAGTAGATATTAATTAGATTTTGAAGTATATTCATGGAAAAGTAATTATATTTTTCTCTAAAATTGACGCAATACATCTTAAATACACCAGAATATCAGGGTTTTTTATTCTTCGTTTTTTTTCCCATTGATAAAAAAATTTTATAAAAAAAAATTAGCCCAATTACCGTTTAAGTGAAAATATATTTACCTTTGGATTAAATATTTAATGAAAGTAAAACGAATAAATAAAGTTATTAATTCCACCAAGTAGCTCTTTCGGCTACATTACCTCAACAATTCTATTAATAATTTGGGCATCGACAGAAAATTTTCTTGAATTAAACTTTGTACAATAAAATCGCTATTTTAATATGCGCATACAAATGCACCATTCAAAGTTAAAACTATTGGCAGTGTAAGTGACTTTCCTTTTTTGAAATATTGTGAATTCAAAGCGAAACGTAATGTAGGAAAACTACTTGAAAATACATTTAAATATCGTTATGGATCCTTAATTACCGGCGTTCATTGTCTCATGTAAAATTAACGTGTAATATAAGCATAATTTATATTTATCATTTGGTTATTAGTGACGTATGTGAAAAAAGTCCATTTCATTTGGTAGCAATGGGTTAATTTTTTCTCTTTTTATTATGCAATTAGTAATTATAATTTTATTGTAAAATGTATTGACAATTGAAATTGTATAGTTCGCTCGAGTTGATATATTATCCGAACGTTTTATTTCCTCTGCATCGAAATTATACACACGGAAACCCTATAGTTTGTACAAGTCAACTGAGCTTTAGTCAGACCAGGGTGAAATCAATATGTCTTCTATTTCATGAAAATAAACCAAATCAATGTAAATGCCCGTATGCAACCTACATTATCGGTATCAGCTCGTTCTTAAATTTAGTAAATTTTAAAGTCTCCAAGGCCTTTTCTGCTTAAAAAAAAAAAAAAAATCAATTATGCCATAGAAAAAGGCTTCGTCCTAAAAATCAAACTTACCAAGCTTCAATCCAGTTCGACTCGTTAAACTCATTTCGCACATTAAATTATTAAACTTATTTGAATCCAAGCTGATAAAAATGAGTTGAAGGGACCTGTTTTATGTTCACGCGCGCTGACGCTAAAATATTTTCACTTACATAAGCCATGGAATAACGAACCTCTCCCTCCTCACACTACTCTTAAGCGTAAATGCCAGTTTCGAGATCGAGGAGTTGCAATATTTTTCTAGGCCCTTATTATCGATACCGCACTTACTGGGACTCGCTGCACCGGCCGTTCGCCGCCAAAGCCGATCACTGGGGCCACACCCACAAAAAGCTCACTCAAATCGCTGGTTTCACCCTTTGCTTCCTCTTGTCCAACTTCTTCTTCCCCGCCAAGGTAATCGACATAATTATGCATTACATGTGATTTATCGTTGACGTAATCAAGCTCCTTGGCGCTCGGCTTCCAGTACGCGCTGACGGATGAATTCGCGGACAGGTCCTTCCTCTATAGGTGCTTCTACATTTATCCGACCTTCGTCACCTTTCGCATGCGGATGTACATAGGGATGATGCTGTCGGAGTGCGTCTGCCAAATGGCCGGATTGGGCGCCTATCCGACTAAATGCGAGCCCGTGTCTGGCCTTGGCCCTAAGGATTACAAGACTACAATAGAGCTGTGAGTACATAGTAGTGTGCCGAATATGCGACTTTGCATTGTTAGCCGCGACTCATAAGCATTAGGAGCTGCAATTTGTGGCCAATGATACTTGCAATGCCGCTACTACGCTCTCCTTTAATAAATCTCAAATGGGAGTTTTAATAAATCGACGCTTTATTTTTCCAGTTTGTTTCTTTATTTTGGCAGACTGTCGTCATAATTCAATAAGTTGTTACAAAGCTGCTTAATATATCCGCGAGGTAGACTGAGAATATTGTACGTGAAAACAAATGTTCGGCGTCGTGATTTAATTTAAAAGTTCGAGAATACAGTTTTGAAAATTATGGAAATGCGAATAAAAATCTCATTAATATAACTTACACTTGGCAAATAAACAATTTGCGTGACGATAGGTGATTTTGCGATGTCCGTCAATGTGCTTATCTACCAATGTACTATCATTAAATTAGACAAAGGCATACCTCGAGTATATCGAGCTAGCTAGAAAAGCTTGTAATATCTCTCGACTGCTTAATTAAAGATTTAAGCCTTTTAAAAAAGAATAGACTAAAGACACTGACCATTTATTTATGACGATTGACTTTCGACCATTCGATTGGACTGTGAAAGTGATTTTCATAAAATTAGTTCGTTCAGAAGGACAGATAGGCCGTGCTCACGTAAATTGACACAAAGATTTTGCATGGATATTTAATCGTTTATTTGAGAAGCGAAATCTTGATGAAAATTCTTCTACAATTTTCTACAAATTAACATTCGATGGTAAATTCGACGCGACTGACAGTGACGGGCTTGATTTGTGAATCCTACGTTCACAAGCAACTCCATCCATTATGTAAAGCTCGCGAGGGAATTCCTCATACCCATTTTTAGGCCTTCTGGAAAATAAAAAGCACGCAAAAGCTCCAGCTCTCGATGTGCAATTTACCCACAGATCCAACGACCCCCGCTCACTTAAGTCCCAAGAGCTCGATTTCGAGACTGTGCACAACATGAACGTTTTGGAGGTGGAGAAGTGCATCCTGGTGCGCGACGCTATGAAGAAATGGAACACCTGTGTGCAGTACTGGATGGCAGTGTGCGTGTACAAAAGGTTCCCGCATCGTGGCCTAAGAACGGCAGCCACCCTCACCCTCTCCGCCCTCTGGCACGGTTACTTGCCCGGATACTACCTGTGCATCTGCCAGATCACCTTTTTCCTGCCGATGGAGGACATTTACGCGAGGGTTTATAGGAAATATTCTCGGGGACACCCGGTAAGTGGATTGATAAGCCGAGGTTTTTGCGTTGCTTGGGTGTGGCCATCAATTGGGACGAGCAGGTTTGTTTCAGCCGATTTTACCGAGCTTCGCAATAACTTCAAGTCTGAAGAAAAATAAAAATTATTATTAGCGCCAAATAAATAAGCATAATGTGATTCGTGGGATAGAATGATAATCTTAAACAATTATCGAGGATTTTTATAAATGAATAGCCTGTCATTCAGTTAGGGATAGCCTTGCTTATTGATTTCTATTCAATAATTATTATTGCCTATAGTTGCGAGTTATATAGCAATAATAAAGCAATGACGTTCGTGAAATTACTGCACATTAAATGTAAAATATAAAGAATTTGAGATAAATGTTGTGTCGTTGCTCAGTCGTATGCCTGTAAAACATCACAAACAGATATTTTGGAGAATTTCATAATTGGCAATTCACTGATTAAATTTCAAATGATTGGGCTTAAGCTTCAAGATTAATAATATAGTAGATGTGGAATGTTTAAATAGAGATTGAGTGCATAAATACGGCAAGCTTTATACAGTTCTTATCAGGCAGACGATTTTGTTTTGTTGTATTTTATTATTTTAAATCAACAACCACATAAGAGAACTATCTTACTAACATGATATATGATTATGTACATTATCTTCCGTGGCTTTAGAACAGACAAGGTTTTTCAATTAATTTTACGTAATTTTAAAAACTGGTCGTTACAAATAAAATAGTATCTATCTCGCATATATCGAACTTAAGTAGCTGCCATTATACAATATTAATTAGAAATTTTCTTATCTATGGCATTTATTTTAGAATACAATAAGCAACTATTTGGCCAGAAATGTTGAAAAAAAATGAACATTTTCTTAATTAATAAAAAGAAAGTTTCTGTATACCTAACAAAAAGTGTACAAAGAAGGTATACTATGTTATCATTGAATACCCAAGTGAAAAATTGATTAGATTCTAGTATACCAAGGCACAACGAATATTATAAGACTGGAAGTTGTCGAGCTTATCGATAATTCTGTTTCAATATGCTACGTTATCTTTGCTTAGATTTTTTCTTCGAATTTTATATCGATGACATTAGACGCCTCTTAATAACGGTACATTAGCTCAAATAATTTGAACAAGCATTTATGACTTTCCTGCATCTCCTTACCTCTTGAAAAGCACGAAAAAAAACCAAGATATTACAGTAATAACGAAGCAGAGAAGAGAAACTTGGAAAATTAACGATATCCCTTCCGCAGATAAAGCTGTCGCTCCACTGCCTACTCTGGTTCACCAGGATCACGTGTATGTCTTACCTCGGACTATCGTTCCAGCTGCTTGAACTCGGCGAGACGCTCACCTTCTACAGGAGCATCTACTTCGCCGGTCACATTCTCGTGCTCGTGCTCTACCTGGTAGGCCGATTGGCCACGTCATTCGGCTCGTCAACCATCGTCCATGCCGAGAAAGTCAAGGGTAGCTAGGAGCCGCCATGGAAACCACTGCCCCAGCTGGACTCTCTCGAAGACTCTAATTGCGACGGGTATCGGACCAACACCTTTTTACTCAACATCGTACTCGGAAGGATGGGGTGTGCCTCTGCGTTGCTACTTGGGCCAAGAGCCTCGAGTTGCCGAGACAATTGCAAGAATGGCGCAAGCTTGTAGTCTTAGAGTTTCAGTAGGCATTTGCTAAGTTCAGCAATTTTGTTATCTTGGGCGTGTTGCCTCGCGCTTGGGAGTTATCAAGATTTTAATATGTAGTCCAAGAGTGCTCGCGGCAAGTGGCGCAGGTCTTGGTATTTTGGCAGATTTGGGATGGAAGCTTGTTGCACTGTGCATACGTAAATGTAGTTTGGAAAGTCACTTAGGTCAATAGGAATCTCAGTCGCTCACTGAAATCTTATTCGAATGCTTCTTACCTTGGACTCGGGCTGTTCCATACCACTAATAATAGTACAACTTACGGTTTAAGTTCGTTTGACTCTTCCATTTTTACCAGCATAATTTTTGTCGATATCTTTATTTTTGAACTTCTTCAATAACCATTGTAAATACATCGTTCCTCGACGAGAAAGGGTAGGAAGGCTCGTCGCGTCCATCGCAAACATTTATATTTTCAATAAAGGGCTAGGCGTTGAGTTGACTTGGGTTTTATTATATTTGTCTGAGGAAAGGAAAGGCAATAAACAGTCTATATATACTAGTCATTTAATTTTTTACTCGATAAAGGAATGCCATTATTTTCTAGGTTCCATTGCATGAAAAAAAAAGTGAAATCAACATCTTAAATACTTTTTTATAAGTAAAGAAATTATGAAAAATACTTTAAATTGATGATAATATTGATTTGTGCTAAATACAATCTACTTTAAGCGAGCATCACAGGGTGTTCATTTTGTTTATAACTAAATTTAGAATAATTTTCATCTGCTCCTTAAAGCCCGCACGAATGCAAAAATTAACACTTGATTATAAAAAATAAAATCAAATCACGTAAGATTAAAAGCAATTTTCTTGTATGTTTCTCCGTACCAAAATGCTATGTATACTCATAGCCATACACGTGCGTTTACAATATGTAAAAATTTAATATAAAAACAATATTTAAGCTTCCACCGTTTTAATAGTAGATTATACAAAAATAACAACTCGTTTGAATTTATACTGTATAAATATTATTTTCATCTATATTTACATTATATTAATTAGCTTATTATTATATTTAATTCGAGTCACGCTCTATAAATACCGATAACGATGATAATGTAACATCAATATAAAAAATAATAATGAAGTGATAATTGGAAATTATACGTATAAATCTAATAAAACAATTTAAGTCACTCAACGCTACTGATAAACGAGTACTTCCAATATAAATAATTTCTTCTGTTAAACTCTTTGTATAGAAGAAAAAAAATATTAAAGATATAAAATTTAAAGGGAAAATTGAGTATTAATGGTCTCACGCTATTCGAATAAACTCAATTCATAATCTTTATAAATACAAATATTTTTAGTGCTATATATCAATTGATTAAGATTATAATAATTATCAGTGTTTGAAAGATTTACTTATTCTTAAGTCAGGCAATAAATATACATAATGCTTTTGGTTTTTGAGCTTTATTAATTTCAACATTTTTCAACATTTTCATATCTTATGACGTAAGTTATTAAAATTAAAATTAGGTCATACTTGTTATTTGTAATAAAATAGTTTTGTTAAATAATTCGATTTTCTTTTCGTTTTTATTTACACACGCGCACGCACACAAACGCACACGCAGTTTTTCTCTCTCCCTCTCCTCTTATCATTTAGTACAGATGCACTTTTTTGTCTTACCAGTTATACGACAACCTGAAATAGGGAAATGATTGTGCGAAAATGCCCCAACAATTATTCGCAATCGAAATACTATATTGAAATAAATAAGGGAATAGGTCAGTTGTCAATACGTCCAAGTTGATGCGAAAAACACAATAAATGAATACGGGTAGGCCCAGATGTAATTCTTTTTTTGCAACAAAAATGTCAAACAAACAATTGTATAAAAATATTTTAGTAAGAAAAAAAAGTAAAAGGAAATAAAACGAAAGATAATCATTTTGATAATTTTTAGGTACATATTTTAACTGGGGCATTATTTATAATATTCAATAACGAACAAGAAAAAAATTGGATAACAATTATTTGTGAATAGTTAATCCAAGTATTTGCTAGATTATTACTATAAAAGAAAATACTATGTAAGTTGTTCATAGCGATAGTTTATATAAACATATATTGATTATGCAAAAGTTGTATTGAGATTTTTAATGTTTCAACGACTTCAATAGAAAATGTTTCTTCCATTAAAGTTTTAAATTTTCAACGGCAAAAAATTAATTTCACTTTCATTATACCTTGAATGTTTTTGATATTTAATTATTAAAAAAAATAATAATAATACAAAAGAGAAAAAAAAAACTTTTAAATAAAAATTTTACACAATATAAAATAAAAGTAGTTGCAGGTTAGAGTACACGAAATTTCCTTTTGGGCACATCTTGGACAGTTTTCTATGTATATCCATATGAAGCAATAAATATCTATTAAAACCAATCACAATAAAATAAATTTTATTTTTAAGAAATTTAATACGTACCATAATTTTCTGACTGGCCATTATCATTGAAATCTTTATCGAAAAACAATAGAACTAAGAGGAAATAGCAATATAGAGGAAAAAATATGTTTGTCTTTTAATAATTTACAAAAATTTTTATTATTTATCAAACTCTTGTTTATGTAAAAATTTATGTTCAAATTGCTTGAAATTATGCATATTCAAATAGACTTTCAAAATAAAAGAATTTAAATAAATAAGTATTTACAACATGTACAGATATTTTCTGTACATGCAAGTAAAACTATAAAAAAAAATAAAAAAGAAGAACACCACACACACACACATATATATATATATATCTGTAAAATATATCTATAAAATTTTACATTTTAATTTAAAATACTAATAAATAAATCAAAAATAATATTAATAGAAAGTGATGAAAATGCTTTGCAACTGTTGCTGGAATTTTTCTAAACTATCTATAAGGATTTTTATTACTTATATAAATATTTTATTATTAATTGCAATAATTGATTCATTTCTCATAAGGAGAACAAAATCATTTCATGTAAAATCTGTGGATATTTTGAAGAAAAATTGTTTCTCTGTGTATCGCACTGGTGTGTTATGTATTTAAATGCAATTTATATCATCTAAAAGTATGTAAGCAAAAATAATGTAGAACGGTTCTTAAATGCGATAAAGAAAAGGTAATATGTAATACCTCCAATGTACAGCAGTCAAACCTGTAACTACAATTTAATTCTTTAAACACTATCAGCATATACACACATATAATTTATACAATTTCTGAATTATGCAAAATTATATGAAGTTGAAAAATATATTGAACTTTCTTTTATGCATACGCACATCTTTATATGCTTCCATTATATTTGTTAGATATTCTTGTCATTTCTTACAAAAATTTACACATTAAAAGACAAAAGCCTCTATACCATTTCTTGGATGCAAACACATAATAATAAATAAAATAAAATATTGATAAAATTACATTTAGCAGATCTGTAGATTGAAGCATAAATTTAATGGGCTGATAGTATGGTCTTAGAAAAGATTTTAATTATAAGCTGAAATACAGTAATGTAATATTTTAATTCATAGGACAACTGTACAGGTGTTATATTTTTAATAAAATGCAAATCTTAAAGACAGCATACATATTCTTGCTTGTTATTTATTTTAAATTAATTTTTCATCAAAGCTCAGTTACAGTCCCTTCATATATTTACGATTTTTTTCAGATATTTAGATATGTCATAAATAAACTGTTACCCTTATATTTTAAATTGCATAACAATAAACATTGGTGTATACATTGATAGTGAATCGCGTGATTTAAATTAGAAAATTCTCCTCAAAAAATTATATTTATTAAGGTTGGAGTAAGTGATTGGCAGCATAAAGCTTGAAAATATTGATCAGTAGGATAATAAATAATAAACAAGGGGGGAAAAAAAATGAACCGACAATACAAATTGCAATGACTGTAATATTGTAAAAAATTAAGGATTACTACACATAGATTTCTTTAGCGGAAGCAAAATCAGTTCTCACTGTCAATGAGTCGATCCACATATCGTTTCACTATTCCCATCATTAGGTCGCGGATAGATGATTACACCAGTGCGCCACACACACAAACACCACGGGGATCTATTTTTCTCTTTTATTTATTTGGTTTTCTTTGTATATACGTGCCAGAGCGCCTGAGCTGCTTTCAACAAGCCGAAGTCCGGCAGCAACGTGGACTGCAAGGCGGGGCTCAGCAGGACAATGTTTATGTTCCTCTCGTTAGCACTCGAACGTTTCCCCAAACGGCTGCACACTGCTCGTCTACCTCGTACGTTTCTCCCGCACTGAGATGAGAGGAGGCTTTCCGGTATGGTATCTCTCGATCCGTATCGCGACTCATTATCATCACCCACGTATGTAAAGGGCCCTCGTTTAAACGCACCATCCG
This sequence comes from Ceratosolen corneri, assembly GCA_030522565.1. Lineage (NCBI taxonomy): Eukaryota > Metazoa > Arthropoda > Insecta > Hymenoptera > Agaonidae > Ceratosolen > Ceratosolen corneri. The sequence goes on from JAPYYT010002116.1 coordinate 19,467, forward strand.
TTTCGTTCCTTTAACTTACTAATTCCTCGCGTTACTACTATTCACGTCCCCTTGCTCACTCTCACCCATTTGTTCACACACACACTCACTCACTCTCTCTCTCTCTCTCTCTCTCCTTCCCACTCCTTCACACGCACACACCACCACCCCCTCTCGCTCTCCTTTTCTTTTCTTTATAGCGACTTTTCGGCCTACTGCAAAGTGCCTCTCTCTCTCTCTCTCGCTCGCTCTGCTACACGACAGCAACTACCGCAACCAATCTCCGTCTCGCTCTCTCCCCACGGCTTACGGCCTGCTTACTCTCTTTCTCTCGGCGCGCGCCACTCTCCGCCTTACAGCCGCCTGTGGCACCACAGAAATACAGAACTTAGGTTAGTTGCTCTCACAACTTTTACACGTTCAAGCGCCCGTGTATACATATATTTATATATATTTTTTTTGTCTTTTTTCAGGATATTTTGGATAGCCAACAACAGCCTGACCCATTAGCTTTTGCATTTGTCATAAAACCTATTAAAACCACTTTTATGTTTATTTAATAATTTATTAATTAATGTTGTGCATCTACTTATATTTAACATTGCATCAATTGATCAAGTAGTAGCAAATTAATGATGGTGCAAATAAAAAACAGCACGTTATTTATTATTAGTTTTATGCAATTGCTGAATGGAATGGGAATCTCTGTTGGTATACAGAATCTCCTTTGTCTTTATTATTGGGATTTTGGATGTGGAAGGAGATGATACATGTGTGACTGCACTAGACCAAGTTATTCATTTATTATGCTGCAACTATTAAAAAAATTCAATTTGTTTGCCTACTCAAAGTTACATCGTGACATTTTATACAAAAATTGAAGCAATTTACGTCTTTTAATTAATGAAAAATGGACGACCTATTTTTTTTTTTTTTTTTACAAACTAAAGAAATTAAATGGTTACTAGATCTGACATCAATAGATAGATATATAAATAAATAAATACAAATAAAAATTCAACAACAAAAATTGAATGAAACAAAAGCAGTGATATTTTTTATAATCAAACAAATGTAATGTTAAAAATTAAAATCCCAATGGATAATATAAGTAAAATATTAAACACTTAGATGATATCAATAAACAAGTGAATATTCATATAATGATATGAATTTATTAATATAGAGTAAAATAACCGTCGTACATTATTAATATTTAATAGTTTTCATATGCTTATCTTGTCAGTAAACAGCAAAAATGAATATCGTGTTAAACGCTAATCTTTTATAATATATAATCAAAGCGGACAGCATAATGTCTTATCTATAATTTAAATAAGAGCAGATAAAGATATAAATTCTTTTAAGTTGATAGCAAAAAATATTTTGCTAAGGTACCATATGTTTAAATAATTTTACATAAACTGATTTAAAGAAAAATTAATGGTCTTTTTTAATGTAAATTGTAACTTATTTTTTATACAAAATAAAAGAAATAAATCTAATGCTCTACCTGACAAATTGAAAATTTATTGGATACGAATTTTACATAATAATAAAAATATTAAGCTACAAATATATAAAATATAAGCAATAACACTGTCCAGTGCAATCATTTATAACACATATATAAGATATTATGTAGTACATTTTATATATTATACACTTGCATGTGCGCGCGCGGATCTGTGTAAAAACACAAGATTGCACACTTCACATCCAAGTGTATATCTGCACACACATACTTATATAAATGCATCAAATTTCAAATACATAAGTCATGCTTATTATAGTATTTTATTTGTTTTTTCTCTCTCGTATTTTAAGAGACAGAATCAATTTTATGTAATTGACTTGTTCGGTTTCAAATATAAATTATGCGATCATTCTAATGATAATAGTGCTGATACAATCTATACTCTCTTACTATATTAATATTTTTTTATTTAAATGAGAATTCCAATTACTTTCCATAACTTTATTTGATTAAATTCTATCTCCATTAAATACATTGTCTTTTATTTTAATTAAATTTCATTAAATTGTGTATAAATAATGCCATTTTGCAAAACATTTTTGAAATTGACCATTTACAAGCTATGAAGAAATGAAATGTTAACTTACGTTATTCAATCATAAGAAGTTTTTTTCTTGTACATTAATCAATAAAATTAATAATTTCTATTTACTTTTTCTGTATCTCATTATATTTTATTATAAATGAATGACAAACTTACATAAATAAGTCTGTTTGTGTGTAGATTACGTGTTTTTAAGTTACAAAATAACGCAGAACTTACGCTTAAAAACGCTAAGCATAGAAAGGAGTTTTTGTCCATTTAGAAATATTATAAAGAAAAGTTAATATATTGAATTTAAAAATTTCTTCAAATTTTATATTAATTTCCAATTAAAAATTACTTTAGTATGATCGATAAATTTCTTTTGTATAATGTATTTTTAAGCTGATTGATAAAAACACTATATTAATATCTATTTTTTTCTTAATCTTTCAATGTCAAAAAAATTAATAAATAAACAATTATTACACTTTTTCATAAAGAAATATCTTGATGAAAGATTAATTTTATAAAATAGAAATCTTGATTTAGCAAAAAAATTTATCAATATAAATTTTTTCGTAGTCCAAGACAAAATCTCTTACCGCGCAATTAGATAAATCGCCTAATTTCTTATTTTTCAATTGACAATTCTATGGTTTTACAAATTTACATACATTATATCAAGAGTAGAAGACATAAGAAGCCTAAAACTCTGCACATTTGAATATTTAGAAATATTAATAGTGTCAGTAGCACTTTACATCTACTTGTGTATCCACGATGGGTGTACACCATAAAGAAATAATTTTCCTTTTAATACATAATTATTATACTTACTAAAAAAAAAAAAAATTAAGGATTCAAGATTTAAAACGCGCGCGCTTTAAGTAACGTCGTGAAATTAAAACGAAACTAATAAGATTGAAACAAGACATTGAATGACAGGATAGAAATAGAATACCTTTTTTATAATTCAAGTCATTATAGTTGGCTCTTGAGATGGTAGTGCAAATGCCTCTCGAACATGAACTGCCATTTATAAGAAAATTTGGCTTTAGTTTCAATCCCTGCAGGAACAAGAGAACAAGTAATTAATTTCACCTTATAAATTCTTTTACTTCCTCGCATATCCTTATTTCTTTTAATAAAACTGTTCCATTATAATGATAAAGTCACAGATTTATACCTTTAAAATTCTTTTTCACTTTTACAAGATATGTTTCATTTAAATTATATTTAAATACGACTCTCAAGAAAGACGAAACTAATTTAATTAAATTTTGAAGAATATTATTTAACAATTAGTTATAAAACCCCATGCTATTGCTTTCTTTTTCTTCATTTCAATCGAATATTTCATTCCCGTAACTATATGCAATTAAATATCTATCTACCCATAACACCATTTTTATAAAAATTATTCATTCCTAGCAGTCCCGTACTTGACCAGCAATCATCAACAAATAAAACAACACCATATCAACCAATGATTACAAACCAATAATATGCTTCTTAACGCTGCCCACTAACACCAAATTACACTGGACTGATTTAAAATTCTTAAATACTTCTTCCCACCAAATCCACCAACACTTAACTACAAATGCACTTAAATTAACACACAAAAATCCATCACGTGCTCATCACCCCATGGCCTAAGCCCAAGTGAAACACAAAAAAAGTCAAACTCACCTTGACTTGGAGCGCACGTCCTTCTGTCTATCTGTCGACTTGCTGCGACTGCGTGATTTACCACGCGAGCTCTTGCTATCCGAGCGGCAGCGTGAACGGCTACGACTGTAGCTGCGCCTACGGTCTCTGTCACGACTGCGAGAGCGAGAGCGAGAGCGTGACCTGGATCTCGAACGTCTGCGGTCCCGACTGCGACTGCGAGAGCTGCTCGTCCCAAAAATCATGAGTTAAGCAAATTATTAACTGCGCTGCATGAGCAGGAGTGGAGGCAAAGTAAGGTTATGTAGGATGACTCCAAGGGAGGTGATGATATTTCGTCGGAACGCCGTTCGGGATGTGCGGCGCAAAGGATGAAAATGATCGTTATTTAATAATGAAAGTTCGGCCGACGCTTTCTAGAAATTCTAAAGAATTGTGTACTCGCCTATTCTTCGGAATCTCGAAAACGTGGAAATAAAGGGTATTTGAGGGAAAATTTCTAAGTATTTGTAGTCGACAATTATTTAATTATATTATGAAAAAATCAACTTCAATGCAGTTGTACAAACGAAGGTAATTCCGCCATAAAGGCATCAATCATTAGTCCATCAGATTTTATTATTTAACTTTGGTGCGATAATTTGATGTGGATACATTAAATCGCAATGGACAAACATAAGGAGTACAGGGTTAGAAAAATATTGAAAAAATTTTAGGATTAAAGTATGCTTTCTCATTAATAGTGTTGCTCCCTCTTCCTTGGCACTAAAGTCCATATACGAATAGCATTGTGACTTTAAACATAATTATAATTTTTATCTCAAAGTAGTTTGTATATTTATTAAATTCCAAGGGTGCAAGAAAATTGTATAGTAATAAAAACTAATAGAAAATAATAAACATAATTAATATTACCAAACTATTTATTAATCTAAATTCATTTGAATGATAGAGACATTAATTCATCGATGATAAATAGTCAATAGTCAACATTTACCTATACTTACATGCATTGTTTTTACCTAATTCGTGTATTTTTAAGAAATCTATAGATACGATTTAAATTTTGTAACCATTTATTAAATAAAAAATTATTTCAATTAAAAATATGAATAAATCAAAGTTAAATTATTGTATAAAAATTGCATTACTTTTTAATAATTGAAAAACAAGTATTTACCTTCTCCAGCGTCTACTTCCACGACTACGATGAGGTGATGTAGGTCTTCCATAACGTGCCATCTGAACCCGCAACTCCCTACCATCTAACAATCTACCATCCATAGCATCAAGTGCATCTTCGGCATCTCGTTTATCATAAAATCTATAACATTTGAAATTTTATAATATAAAATACATGAAAAACAATTGCTTAATTAATCATCAAAAACCATTTAATAAATATTGCTTAAAACCAAGTTTAAAGAAAATAATATAAAATACACCTGTTTGCCTTTAGATTCCAAAATAATCACACATTACAACACATATAATAAGCTTATTATATCAAATAACTTGTCAAAGATATTGAATTTTGAGTTCAAAAATAAATGATATTAAGAAGTGTAATGATTAATTAAATATACGGTTCTTTCGATACTTTATATACAATAAAATCAACCAAATTAGCATTACTTTCATTCTGATTTCAAATTCAACTAAATGCTGACATTAAATATTACACCCAATCTCGATTACCTATTAATCAATATTAATGCTCGTCCAATAAGTATTGGCAATACAATGCTTTTAAATATCCTTAGTTACCTGACAAATGCAAAACCACGACTCTCCCTTGTAAATCTGTCGCGTGGTATGTAAATATCTCCAACTTCTCCGCAGCGCTCAAATACTCGTCTCAGGTCCTCCGGAGTAGTACGATAGGTCAGATTATCAACCTTGAGGGAGACCATCCCATCGATACGGGGTGGTGGCCTGCCGTAGCTCATTTTTGCAATGTTGCCTCAGCTCCTTGGATTATAATTTTCTGAAACGAAAATTGAAAAATCATGCAATTACAAATAGTGCATTAGTTTATAATTGGCAAAAATCGACTGCCAATTGAAAAAAAAAAACCAATATCAAGCCTTTCTTCTAAATCATTTAAAATGGTAACGGGTAAAATCAATAGCCGTCTGAATACTCACGAAAGCCAAAATGTGATTAAAAAAAAATAAAATATAAAAAAGTAGAATCGGATGCCGGCGAAATGCTATAACCAGAACTTGAATAATTGACCAACGCTAACAACGCTATCAAAAAGCCGAAGCTCACGAAAATAGCATACTAAGCCCACTAAACACGCGCAAACGCTAATCGCGACAATCGCTCATTACATCGTGGCAACCTTTGCCAAACAAATATACGTTAAACAGCCAAGCCCGCAACACACATTTACCTTATCTCTCGTTCTCTTTTAACGGGTCATAAAGAGAATGTCGGCTCTTCCAAAACAACTGCAGCGGCAATCGATCGAATTCTGACGATAATGAGGCAAAAGAGAGGCACACAAGCCAAGTACGTGTCGTCACCCCGTTACCGAGGGAAATAAAATGGCGATTGCAAAATGGCGGCCGAACGCTCGACTCCAATTCGAATGCGGCACAATGCTGCTGCTGCTGCTGCCGCTGCAGCACAACGCAACATCGCCGAATAGAAAAGGATAATGCAACGGCGTTGACGCGCGCGACACGGAAGAGGAAGCGCGCTGCCCAAGAGGAGGAGAGCTACTGTGCTAGTCAAGCCCCATTCTCGAGAGCGGCAATTTTAATTATCCCTAGGCATTCCTTCCCCAGACGTTTCTTTATTGATTTTCTTTATCCCCTTCGTAAACGTGCATACCTAATTGGGGCATTCTGCCTTAAACTCCATTTTATTATTTAGGAGGCGATTATTGCCAAGGATTTTAGTTTAGGACATTTAAGTGACCTCGTTTATTGTACCATCAGCATACCCGCAAGCAAACAGTTGACAGTGTGCGACTTTAAGGTTCTGAATGTATGCATGCCGCCTTGTCGGTTTGTTTGTTTGTGTGTGTGCGTGCGTGCGTGCGCGCCCGCGTACGTAACATGTGTGAGTGCACGAGACTGCTCCATTTTTTGTTTGAAAAACAAGGTCAACGATTACATAGAGACGCTTTTAATGAAAGTTATAGTACCGTTAATATTTAATATCTATGACGAGAACTCTTTATCTTCGTATTTTCGAGCGAATAAGATGCGAAAATTCGTCCCATCAACATTAAATTATTAAAAAATAAATTAATTCAAATGTGAAAAATAAGGATATTTTAAGAAATATATATTATAATGACAAGGAAGGTTACGATAAGTGCGCATGATAAATTGTCAGGCTATAATTTTCGATTTTATGATTTCCGCGTATTTTCAATTTTTCGCTAAAATTTTACAGCACTGCAAATTATATTTTGTCTTACAAGAATTATTAAAATTAAATATTAGAAAAGGAAAATGGTACCACTAAAAGAGACAAATTCTCAGAATATAACTGTGAAGTGTAATTAAAGTAAATATTATTGCTATGCTTATATCGATGTTATTCATTAGTATTCTAATCGGAAAATTGAACTAGTTCAAGAAATAAACTAAGTGCATTTTGATTGCAAATTTATTTGTTCTTATAAACATATATAATTTTATTAAAATACAAAATTACTAAAATTTTAAAAACATACAATATTACTGTTTTCCAATTCCTACTTTATATATATATATAAATATATATAAATTAAAATTCTTTAAATAATTTCATGTAATAATAAATATAAATTTTTTCTTATAATAGGCATAAAAATATTTTACATACTATATACCAAATTGTAAATACCAGATTGTAAACACCCTCATTAACATACATAAAATCATTGGATAGGTTAAATGATCAAAATAACAAATGGACAACACTAGCCTTTGTAACATTTCTTTATTTGAAAAATGAAGAATTCTCAGATGCTTGACATTTCTTCAAAAATGTCCAGCAAATGTCCATAGTTTCAACAGATATCGATTTTCGCACAAAAAATATACGAGTAAATATATATATATATATATATATATCCGTTTATATAAAATTCTCCAACAGATCACATATAGTGTATACTCGAATAAATACAGCGCTTAGGAGAAGGAAAACAAGTGTTTGACGGTACCAATGAATAGAGTCACGTAATGCGAATGCCCTAATTAACAACTTTCTCAATCGCCTTTATTATTTGAAATTTTCATTTTTTAAAGAACTCTAGTTTACTTTCTTCAATTATATTGAATTTATCAAATATACAAACTTATGTAATTATTTTTTAGCTTGTTCATGAATATTAATGAACACTTTAATTGTATGTGAAATACAAAACTGATAAAAACAAAAAAGAAAAAAAATTTTATTATAGTCAGAAAATGCGTAAGGCTCGACAAGTGTGTACAAAATAAATAATAAAGTTATCAATTAATCAAGATAATCGCATTATGAAAGCATACAAAGTCCAGGTCAACATTTTTTGACTCCATGAAAATGTATACCTACGGTCGCTTAAAATAATACAAGATAGCCAAAGATATTTATTTTTCGAAAAAATTATATAATTTTTCTACCTATTTTAAATCGGAAGATTAGAGACGGTAATGATAGGGTGATAGAAAAACGCAATCTACGCTTAATACGCGGACACAAAAAAATGTAAGTATATAATATGAGAGATTCTTACAATTGGCATTTTATACATAAATTAAGTTATGCCTCGGTTTTTATGTACTGGGAGAATGCGAGATAATAAAGACGACGAATCAGAAACAGAATAAACCGAGGACCTTTGCGCTACAATAAAAAAATCGTGCGCTTATCGATCTACATAATTTAAAAAATAATAATAAAATAATTAAAAACACGTGCAATACATAAGTTACTGTAAAATCATAAATTAAGTAAACCTGCGTCTATGTGTATATGTTAATTAACTTTAAGGGGTTCTCCGGTAAAGTACAAAATATCAAACATTAAGTGAATGCTGTGTATAAGAGTACGCTATATATGTATATGCATGCAATTTTGTGTATGTTGTGTGTGAATGTGTAATTTCACGTATGCGAATGTTCACGCGAAAAACAAAAACAAAATATAATGAAAAAATATGCAGAGAAAAGTTGGCTAAAAACTGGCGCGTGTTGTGGATTAAAAAAAAAAAAAAAGAAAAAAAAAACAATATTTCTTTTTTCATTCTCTTTCTCTTTTTCCGTTTTTTTTTTCTGCATACTCAGTCAAGAAAAATATATTTTTCTCTTTCCTCAATATATCGGTTAGTACATACTCCATTTATAACAATGTTACGTGGCGAACTTAAGAAAAATAATATGACGCATAAAAAAAATACGTTCAGGACTGACCATTTCTATATACTTTATTATTATTAACGATTGAGGTGTTCTGTCCTGGCACTTATAAGTAAGCAAGCTGAGAATTTTCCTAATTTCCATTTGTTTTACTGTCATATTATAATAGCTCTGCTGTTATACAATGTTTTTATCCGAAGAAAGGCACTATTATGTCTTGTAATTTCTGAGATTTCGATATAAACATATGACACTTCACATTTTAATATCAATTCTGCTTTTACATTTATTTATTGACGCATTAATTTATACATTTATTTCATGGGATTTTAAAATTGCATTAAGAACATTCCGTTTAGGATTGTTCAATTGAACATTTATCTCTTTGTTTGACTCTAATACTTAGTGACAATAGTTCATAAAATGATCGTTTCCGATTTACTGATTTCCAAATGTAAAATGTGCAATTATTTAGTAAAGTTAAGTAAAATGTTGAAATAAAAATACAGTAAAATTAATTATAAATATTTAAATAAGCTAAAGTCATAAGAAAATTAGTGTCTAAAAATTATAATAAATTAACTTTTTATGCTTAGTTAGAAAGTCAGAAGGTACGTTTCCTCGCGTAATAAAATTGCAATATGAAATTTTTTAATTCGTTCAAAAGCAAAAAAAGATACCACAAAGGAGTATTTTATGGGAAAACTCTCGTGCCTTGCATTCATTCGCAAACATACTACAATATTCAACAACTTTTTCACAAGAATACTTATAATAATACACACAACCTTGAATAATCTCAACAGCTGCTGGACCAAGCCCACGAGAAAGAAAAAATCTAACGAATTAACGCACTTATATAATAATAATATGCCAATTTTAATGTTTTCTTTGTCGCTATATTCTTTCGCAAATAATTTTTCGGTAAGAAATTACAAAAGAACTGCATTTCTTTTCACACACTACTTTCTCTCTAATGTAAATATTGACATAAAAGTGTGAACCTTTAATCTTATGACTTCTTCGTACAAAAAAAATAATTATTATTGTAATCAAATTGTTCAAATTTTTGTTTTACAGTTCACCTGTAAAATACAATTCTCTTATTATTCTCATTATTAATATTCTCTTATCCGCACTTTAATTTGGTTTTTATTTACAATTTGAAAATATCATTTTACAATTTACCACGGATACACTCGCACCGGGTTCACTCTAGTCCCAACATTTTTTTCTATCCCTCGTAATACTCAATATATCGAATGAGTAGTTTCAAATTTTTTTATTTCTTAATACATTACGATATTAGCTGCCAGTTTTTCAAGTTTTAAAATTACTCTGAACAGTTACCAGTTTCTATCTTTTTTAATTGAACTTCGTATTCTGATACAGAAATATGAAATTCGAGTTCTTCGAAATTAAAAATATTACAATTTTTATTTTTTTCATGATCAATATTAAAACTGATGAACTTGATGTTTAATCAATTTAAGAAATTTGCGAAATATGAATGAAATAAGAATATTTTATTTTTTAATAAATAGAACTTAAATTTTTTAAAAATTATTTACATCGTAATTTATTCTTTTCAAAAAGTACTTTACATGTAAAATGTATCGAATTTTTGTCACGTTTACATATCAATTTCTTTAATAATTTCATTTTTTTACGCAACCGTACAAAAATATATTGTTTAACAATTTCAAAATTGTTAATGCCTTTTTTTATTACATGTTACAATGAAGTATAAGTTTTCCTTATCAAGGCTTTTTTTTCGGGACGGAAACGGTGCAAGCTTATTCTCAATTTTTTTTTTTTTTATAATTTACATCGAAAGTTTTCAAAAATGATAAGGTCGCGCAATTTTTTGAGTAATCAAATAGTACGAAAAATCTTTATAATTAACGTAATTAAGTAGAGTATGTCTTTGTTAAGTAGCATTGAATTAAAACAATCTAATGAAAAAAAAAATAATAATAAAAACTAAATAAATCGCTTTAAAAATTTGCTAAAACCATGATTCTAGAATACTGACGATGAGTAAAAAACGAAATCCACTCGTTAAAATTAAAAATAAGCCTCAGCTATGTCCTTCGTGTTTTTCTAGCATAGTTAAGAATCAACTTTACGCCTACAAAAGAACGAGTTTTATTCTTGCGATAGAAAAGAAAAAATTAGCCAATGTAGCATATTTTCAAACTGAATTTTGAAAACAAGCTGATATGTCGACAATCTTTAATTTATTGTAATAAGAAAAATTAGCTGCAACGGGAAAAAAACTGAATGCCTTTAATTTAATTAAGCAAGTTGCAATATTTTGAAGGGTCTCTCATCGAATAACAAAATATCTGCCATTGACGTTGATTTAACCAACAAATAAATTGTTATTTTGGAACTAGTTTCATTTCGATAAATCGATGGGCTTCTATTACTGTAGTAAATCTCTTTACAGATTTTTATACGTGAAAAATAACGACTAATTTGTATTTTGCAAGAGAAGGCTAAAAAATAATGCTATTTGAAAAAAAACTGTTTGTCACGTCAGCAGCTGTATTTTTATTGGTCAAGATAATAAAAATTAAATGCTGCATTAAATCATTTAAAAATTCCAAAAAAATTTGCTACTACAACGTACTGATTTTCTCATTTGCGTAAATAAACACTCTTTCTCATTCACTAAAATCTCAACAGGACTATTTTAATGCCATGTTATAATCGCTTCGCGTCAATTCAATCTACATATACAATATTTATACACATATATTCAGTAACAAAATATCAATACTCGATGAGTTAAATTGTAGTGATTACAAAAATATCCTCAGCATTAGTTAGAGAGCTTGTAAAATTAAGGAGTTTATCAATCGTTTGAGTTATGCGTGTACATATGTACAGGTAAACACGTCAAAGCCCAAAGCAAAAAAAAAAAATATATATATATATATATATATGTATTTTTTGAACCTTTGAGCTTGTACGTTTTGTTATATTTCAGAACTTTATTTCCATACATTTTATTCGTACTTCGAAAATAGCAGAAAATAATATTGAATACAACAATGAAAATGAGCGAACAACGAACGAGAATATAAAAAATGTCTTTATATTCAATGCCTTTAACAAAATGTGCAGCCTTCACTTCGCATACGAGTATCACGATCGCAATAATTACGCTTTAAATAAAAAATTAATATACTCTTTATATATAGTTTATAAATTAATCGTTAAATTAGCCGTGTAAATTATGAGTATTTTTAAGTTGAAGAAATGAAATAATAACGCACATAAAGAAAGTAATATATTAATTATGCGATGAAGATATATGTGTTTAATAAAAACTATTTCTGATCTTGTTTATTCACTTATTAAATAAATAATTTAAATTCTATTAAAAATCTGTAAATAAACCTAATATTTATTAAACTGACCCGTGCAAGTATTGTTTATTCAAAAACTTTCTTTATGTAAATCATTATATTATTATTTGTCATTGTAATACGGAAATCACTGACACTTTATTTTAACAAAGTACATAATGGTTTATAATGTAAAAATGAATAGAATAATAAATTAGCTAAAATAAGTTGAATTTAATTTATGATAAAATTAGAAGTGATGAACACACGAATCGATTCAATTTTAGAAATAAAGTAATGACATAGCTTTCAGAAATAAATTAAATAAATAAGAAAAATTCGACTGGGTCATGGTGGCACAAATTATTATTGCTTTGATAAAAGTCATTAATCTCATTATTTTTCCGAAATTTAACTCGGCTGCATTCCGATCAAGCTACCAACTTAAGCTTAATCTAATGCTCGAGCAATTCACATGAAAAATTAATTCAAAAGTAAATTTTGAATCGAATCGACGATTATTTCGAATTTGTAATTTTCATCTCTTTAAAGGACCTTAAAAACGAAGAATCTCACAATTATGCTTTGATACTTGGCTCGGGTAATACGCAATACAGTAAAACAAAAAAGTAAAATGCCTCATTAATTATTAACTATTTGATGAGTGCAGCAAGCAAACTCGTATTTTGTGAGTGTATTCTATCATAATACGTAACTATCGCATACATATATATATATATGTACATATACACATCCGCATATACATACATACATATATACATGCATACATATATCTGTATATAAATACATATATATAATTGTAAACGCTTATAAGGCTCATCTGATAACGACTATAACTAGACTCTATTTGCTGCCACTTGCATAGTATCTTATTTTACCTAATTTTCATAATTTTTGTATACATTAATTGTAATATAAATATATTTATCTGAATGCGCTAAATGAAAGAAGTTTTAATATCAATTATTTGATTACTAATTTGCTTAAAATACGTTGATGCAATATTTGAAGGAACTTCTCTAGTATACAATTTTATTGAATAAATATTTGTTGGAATAAATTTTCTGACGATGCACAATCTTCAAACTAACCAGTAACCCCAGTGAATCATATTTTTATCTACGATTACATAACTTAAATCTCAATGATTTCAGGTAACTCTCTATTACATTAAAAACTATAATTTTAAGTTTACAATTTTTTAATTATAATTTTAAGCATGGAGCTACTACATATACTTAACAATACAATGGCTAGAATTTAAATGATGCGAATGACCATTGCGATTCTTTAACGTACAAGATTAATGTATCGTTGTATGCCCTAATTAAATAAATTCTCTTAATAAAAATTTATTATAAATCGACATGAAAATTTGTAAAACCGAACTAGTAATAATAAATATTTTTTTATTTAACGTGCACTAAGAGAAGTTTCTTAATTATAACATCAAAGTATTAGCAAAAGTAAGAAAACTTTTATGCATATAAAACTTTTTCTGTCAAATAAATCTCGATCTGTACATAGGCACATGTAATCGTATCATTTCTAGTAAATAGTTATAACTCTTTTTAATTTTTATTGTTAGAAGTAACTGTTAAAAAAAAACTCTCAAGTTTTACTGAATCGAAAAAAATTAAATTATTTTATCTGGGAAGATATTAAATAGTTAAATAAAATTTAAATAAAAGATATTAAATTTAATGTATTTCTGCAGTGTGTAACAGATTCAATGAATTATAATTTTTTAGTTCATTCATTTATGCACTGTTGAAGCATATAAATATATCGGAAAAAAGTGGTTAAACTTTTTTATTACACACAAAAAAGGAAGAGACTAAGAAACGAGGGAGTCAACATAAAGAGAAGAAGAGAGAACTTTGATGCCCTTAACTAAATAATGCTCTATGTTACAAAGTACTAAAAACTATTTTTGGCAAAGTACATTAGGTTTATGTAATACAGGGCGCATCTTGCATGATGCACTGGCCATTTGTGTGTATGTATTATGCGCTATTTATGGTGTTTCGTTTTCTATAATACTTTTCATGACTAAAGTCAAAAAGTTTAAAGCGAATTCGCAACCTATAAAGTAACTGAGATGAAAAATATGTATATTTTTGCTTCGACAGTGTTTTAATTTTTAAAGCATTTTCATTGTTAGATAAAGTAAAATGAGAGCAAGCAGCAGCAATGAAGTTACACAAGAATTTGTAACAATCCAAGGGAATCCTGCTACTCAATCATTATTATGCAACTTTTAAGAATTTTTACGTTTTAAAAATTAAAATATATTTTATAAATTGTTTAAAAAATATTTTCTACAATTTTAAAGAATAAGATATTTAGTTTATTGATTTAAAAATCGTATAAAAATAAATTTAAATATTTAATACGAATAATTTTTACGTATTTTACTTCATAAGAGATTCATTAAAATCCAATTAAAAATACTATATTACGAATTCTTGAATGTCTATGTAGACAGATTAAATATAATTTTAAAATAATTAAAAAAAAAAAAAAAAAAAAAAAAAA
>JAPYYT010002117.1:0-20472 GCA_030522565.1 Ceratosolen corneri
TATATATATGGATAGATAGAAGGATGCATGCATTCATGCATGCCTGCATCCATACATACGTACGTACGTACGTGCATGCATACATGCATACTTATATATATATATATATATATATATAAAGATGTATATTGTAAACCCAGAAATGAGCTACTTACATCAGCACGTAACATGACGCATTAACCTCTACTCACTAATGGACTACACACGATTATTGAAACGCGACATGAAGATTAACCTATGCTCGTCATTAAGACTGTTTGCTACCGATTAAGAAAAAGAAAAAAAAAAAAAAACAAATAACGACACTTATAATCGATGGTCATTCTCCTTAAACATAAAAAGGATTTAAAAAGTAAAAAAAAAAAAAGCATTTAAGGACACGTATAATATTCATGCATGGTTTAGTTTAACAAAGAAAGAGTGACGACGAAGACCCGAATAAAAGGACCGTCGTCGTTGTTTCAACATACGGATGCAATCATTGGGAGGCAGTAGCAGTAGTAGCAACAACAGCGGCCGCACAATTCGGTTCAAAATATGGTGAAAGAATTCCCCGTGATTGTGAAACTGTGCCTCATTTTTTATACTCAACTCTCGATCGACGGTGACATGTAACTTACTCATTTACACTCACGTACGCGCGCGTCTAAATATATGCGCCAAGCAATGTTGGTAGCCTGCGTTCGAGCTTATGTTTCAAGGATAAATAAATCCGGCGAGCGTTTGCTACTACTGCGTCAATTACATTTCGAGGCGAATTCGTCCTAGTAACGATACGAAATACTTATATATAAAAAAAAAAACAACAACAACAACAACAGCAACAACAAAAACAACAACAGAAAAAAAGAAAAGAAAAGAAAAAAGATGAGTAGATTTCGTCATGGTTACTAGTGCGACATTTGCTATTGACATAATAATGGTCTCGATAATATTTGGACGGTGAATGGCGATAAGGCGAACCCAAGACGCGAAGGTTGAGAGAGTAAAAAGGAGATTTAAAAAAAAAAATGGAGAGAAACGGCAGCTGTAGTGAATCCTGGTTAAAACGGTATCCCAATGATGTTCCTCCATTTTTTGCTATACATGATTGATTTGTTCTTTTATTTTTCTTTCGTTTACAATTAATA
The DNA here is from genome assembly GCA_030522565.1 of Ceratosolen corneri. Taxonomy (NCBI): domain Eukaryota; kingdom Metazoa; phylum Arthropoda; class Insecta; order Hymenoptera; family Agaonidae; genus Ceratosolen; species Ceratosolen corneri. The sequence goes on from JAPYYT010002117.1 coordinate 1,131, forward strand.
GTAGTTACTTGAGACACGACACTAGATTTTTACGTTTCAATGCAGAGTGCTAATTAATTGATTAGTTTATAAAATATTCGCCGATCAAATTGGCTAAAGATAAGATTATAAAGGTAAATAAATAAAAAAAAAATGATAAAAAAAAAAAAAAAAATAATGAATAATGAAGCGGCATGTACGTGTGTCGCGGCCTAAGCGCACGAAGGGGGAAGCGACCCCCTCGACCTTACGAGGCTGGGGGTTGGCTCACTTTATTCGTGCGAGTTCAGCCGCCACTGTACACTTCGCGCCGTTTTTCCAGTTTCCCGTATTTTTTTTTTGAATTCTCGTTTTTCTTAATATAACTGCGGTATATGCGTAAGTGCTGCTGCGACGTATCGGCCGAAATAATGGATCGATCGATCGAGCAGCCATCCGCCCAGGTCTCACACAATGCGATTGTTTTCATATGATTTATAAGAGGAAAAGTAAGCTTATACTTAGCGAAACCAATGTATGATGTGCCAGAAAGAAGGAACGATACATGTTTTTAACGATATCTAGCTGAAGCGAAGACTTAGCGCGCGCGCGCGCGCGCGCATACCTTTATTACTATATTATAACATGGTAGAAATGTGGATGTCTGAACAAATACATTAGCTTTACTGTACCAAGAGCTATAAAAAAAAAATAGATGTGATCGACGATCAAGTTAAATTGAAGCCTCGTTCAATTTAAGGAATAAAAATAAAAAATAATAAAAAACTAGTAATTTCTTCTTCCGGATATGACAACAACCGATCGGACGTGTCTGATAATTATTGATTATGAAAACCGATACTAAATCAAGTGCGAGAGAGAGAGAGAGAGAGAGAGAGTAATAATAATTGAAAAAGGAAAAGAAGGAAAAAACAAAAAAAATAAAACGTACGCCGGTTAATGAAACTATCGTATAATGGACACCTAAGTGAAGTAGCTGCCCTTCTCGACATCCGAGAACATATACGCTATTATCATCACTGTAAGGCGGCAAAAAATAAAAAAAAAAAAAAAAACTGAGATATCCCCCAACTTGCTTGTTTCAGATACATTTGTATTGATTGCAATTTGTGCATAATTTAAGAATAAAACATTTCTGTACATAATATACTGCCTGCTTTATTCATTCGCCGATGACCAAAATTTATTTGTTAAGGTGCGGGAGGAGCATTGGCCCCGAGGGCCTTTATCATCATTAAGTCAATTGACAATGTGAGAACGGTAACAGGAAAAATATTTCACTTTATTATTATATATAACAACGTACAAATAACAATGATATCTTTGATTGCTTGTCCAAGTAAAACGAAAATTTTGAACACGGTATTCAAGAGCAAAGCCCTACCCACAGGTGAAAACAACAGGCATTAACAAAGTCTTCTATCAAACTGTAAATATCAGCAACAGTGAACGGTGTACTTATGGCTCCCTCGGTTCTCCTGTAAACGGCATACAATTCCTGAAATAAATTCAAATTAATTTCCCAAAGTTTTTCTCTCTCCCACCCCCCTTTCTCGTAAATTTTAACAAATATTTGCCAAGAACAAAAACACCTCTCTCCACCACTTAATATTAAAATGCCTTATTTCCCCCCCCCCCGCCCGTGCATTCGGTACAAAGTAAACTCGAGGCTCGGTTGCGCGGTTAAACTTACCCCCCTGGAGGTGTGCATATCGATAGTCAACATCATGAAGGCCTGCACGTAATTCGGGTGGAGTATGAGGTGGTGGGAGACGTTGCCGTCGGGAGCATTAAATTGCTTGTGATACTCCTGGTACTTGTTCTGGAGAAGCTTGGCCAAGCTTTGGTACCAGGCTATCGGCTGATTGACTAGGGGGCTGAGCCTCGGGTCGAGCCTCGACAATGGCTCGACGCATGCGAGCGAGCGCAGCTCCGTGAATTCGGCGTACGTCAAGGTCGATCTGCTCTCGAGGAGGCGATTCCAAAGTAAGTGGGTGCGGCAGTGCAGGGCCCCTTGCTCGATCATATTGCTGATGTGGCGATGAGCGGCGTTCGCTTGGGACATGATGAGCTGCTGCATGAGCTGCTCGTGGGATGAGTAGTAGCCCAAGTAATTGACGGACTCTTGGCGAATTTGCGTGAGGTTGGAGTAGGCCGTGGCACTGTTGAGGATGTTGGGGGCGAGCGGCGAGTCGGGTACCGGAGGGGGCGTTGGGGCCATTGGACTTTGAACATCCTCTTTAAGATTTTTCGCCTCCAAGTCTTCGCAATCTCTTGCCGAGGATAATGATTCTGGGGCGTTTACGTCCTACGCAAGTGTCAAACATTTTATCTCTCTCTCTCCCCTCTCATATATCTTAATTGGCTTCGTATTATTTGAGGGCTGATAAACAAATGATCCCTTTCAATTTCGAGTGCAACGACAATTTATTGCATCCAATAAGCATCGCGACCAAATGAATTATTGCTACTGCGGATTATTATGACTCTACAGCTATAAGCCTAGGGCTTGGCGAATTTTTGCCTTTTCCCAGCTTGTCTTTCAACTGAACGTTCGAAATTATAAAAAAACATTGGACAACTGCTTAAATAGTCAAGGCTACTCAAAAATCCGACCCCTCGTTCCTCAATTTCTAAGAATCGTCATCTTTTAAAGACTATTTTTGTTGGACACTACGACATTGTCCATGTTGCAAAAATGACGCATAATTATTATACCTATAATTATAACATAACCTATAATTATTATACGTAAAGTTTAAGGGGAGTAGATTTTTACACAGATAATTTTACAGTTTAAGAGGTGTAGGTAAGGTGTAGGAGCCTTAGCCATTTGGCGTTGGTTACCTCGGCTCGCTGATCGCCCGAACTCGGTAGCAATTCGCTCTTGGCCTGCTTAGCGAGGGGAGCCGAGGTTGTGGAGACGGGACTGGACTCGGACAGGTTGTCCATCTGCGAGCTCGCCATCGACTTGATCACGCTATACACCGTGCGGAACTTGCCGATTTTATTGTTGCTCTCGACCTCGCGCTTGGGGTAGAGCTCGCGCTTGCTCGTCAGCATGAGGTAGTACTTGAGGGTGATGTCGCGGCTGTCCGACTGGGAGAACTGCTCGAGCCAAGTGACGATGAGGGCGACGTCAAAGTCGTCGGTGTACTTGATGTCCTGGGCGTCGTGGTAGCTGAGTAGGGGGGTGCTCTGGAGCCTTACCAGGACGTACTCGCTTTGTTGCGTGTCGTCCGAGTCGTCGGACATGGAGAAGACTTGCATGTCGTAGGTTTTCTCGTGCGAGAGGAGGTACTGGTATAAGGTGTGGGCAGGTGTTACTAAATTGTTCACCGTCACGACACCTGCAAGCCATTTAAAAGCTGTAATATTTTCATTTCATTCATCCAATCATCATCATCATCATCATCATGCACACGGTGCACACGCTCGAGAGCAAACTTAATTGCAATCAAACGAGCATATTTGACATTTGAAAAAATGAGCGCTTGTGAGTTGTTTTTTTCTTTTTCTTACCACTGTAAATTAGATTTCTAGCATAGTTGGGTGCCTTGCTATAGTATTTGTTGAAATCGTCCAAAAAGTTTGTGAGGTGATAGCCGTGCTTCAATGACCACTGGCAATTCCCAGCGATGTACGAGTGTATACAGCGCAGGTGAAAATCGTAGGTGAAGGAATGTAAATGCATATTTATTTTTATCTTATCACAGACATCCACGAAGCTCAGCATAAACTGAAAGGAATAGGAGAATGGAATTTAATAAATAACAATTGGCGTTCGTAGGAGAGGAGCTTACTTTGGATAAAAATTCTTAAGTTATACCTGATTTACTAAGGCACTGCTGGACTTTGCTTGCAGTCTACTGCATTCGATTACTCTTAGTTTGACGATAAAAAATGGTTCGCCCAAGTGAATTTCAAATAACAGCACTCCACCTAGCATTGACTTTTTAAGATAAAAGGCTTGATTAAGGATCGAGACCTCATTGCTGTAACAAGAGGAAACAAAGATTTTGCTTAATCGTTGCCATTGTATATCAAATACTCGCAAACATATACCCTCATAACAATTCATAACAACTCATAATACATTTATCTATTGATATTGCAATGATGAATTGCAATGATACCATTTGCTTTCTAACATACTATTACTTCCATTAAAATAATTTATTACTAAAACCAACGTAACATTGTCGAGCATTTATAATTACATTCTTTGTTGTGATTCTATTTGAATGGGATTGAATCCTAATACTTGAAGGTACTGCTTGTACTCGGACAGCATTAGTTCGCAAATTTCCGTGTGCCATTTGGAGACAATTTTTTTCATCGACGCGTCGCTGGTACTTCTTGATCTTTGCTGCGCATTAAGCGGCAAGTGAAGTGGAGGAGGTGTCAACGAGTGATCCCTTGTCGCCGCCGATTGCAAACGCCACGTCGGTAAGAAGAGTAACGGTGTGTGACAGTAGTGGATGAGTCGTGAGTGCTGTTTGAATGTGTTCAAGGTAGCCAAAGAGATCGGAATGTTCGGCACGGATCCACGACTTTGCCACATTGTGTGAAGTTTATTCAGGTCATCTGTTCACATAATGGTAGATTTTTAGCCGCTTTTACATTCAAATTAACAATCAATATTCGATACTAATGCATTGATTGTACATTACAAGTTGTAAGCTTACTCGTTAAGCATTTACCGTTGAATATGCATTTAAAACTACGTTACAAACATTAAGCAAACTGTAACGAAAAAATGTTCCATTATAAGCAAGTTATCACTAAACATGGTTAATAAAATGGTCCGCGTTAGCTTCTACGAAGCATCGAATGAAATTATTGTGTATTGATAAATTCGCTTCTTTTCAGGCCATTCGTAATGTAAATTGACAGTTTCCTATCATTGTCTCTCGATCATCGCTTAATTTTTTTCATTGTATTATTTATATAATCTACTTGGCATATTATCAAAGGTATGCATTAATTTTTCTTCAAGCATCTTTATTAAAAAATTCCAATATTAATATGCAACAATACATTTATATGCTGTTTATCTTGTTTATCTTGCCACGATTGCACGGGCAGTCGAATATGAAAATAATTTACAAAAATACGAGACAATAATATTACTATTACAATTATATATTATTGCAAGCATTGATATTACTTAGAAATGAGGTCACTAGTCCACATATCTTTTCGAATTCTACGTTAATGTTTATCAACTGACAAGTAATTGATTACCTCGCGCTTTATCTTTACATACACTCGATGTAAAACAGTATTTACGCGACAAGGGTGAACTGTATTCTTCATTATAATATTCTTTTTCAGGTTTGAATTTGATGATAAAATAAAGGAGAAACTTGTACGTTTCATTAAAGCGCGTTATAATTTGTTTTTTTCTTTTAATGAATTTTGTCATACGTGTCATATTATACTTGACTCGATAACAAATCGAACATCGATGCTTTTGTCCCTTTCTCATGCTCATTTCAATACAAAAGTAATAATGTCTGAATCGTATAATCAATTAGGAGGTGAATTAGAATGAAAAGTATTTGTTGAAAAGGCTAATTAAAAGTACCTTTAGATTTCTTTTCCTTGTGTCGAAGCTCTTGAAAATCGTAGGCAGCTTTCACCACAGGATCAGTGGTATTTGGAGGATACTGACCACATGGTTTGGCGTCACGCATCACTTGGCCCATCATCTGATTCCATGAGAAAGAGATGGCACCTTTGCCCGCTTGCGTGCGATTGGTAATTCGTTGCCACTCTTTGCTATCGGCGTGCGCGACATTTGGGAATTTGGCGAGGCTCTCCATATCGCTTATGTGGTAGTATTGAGAGTGATTGTGCTCCTCTTGCTCGTAGTTCCGAATAGGTTGATGATGAAATATTCCGAGCTTTTGCATTATTATATTGGAATATATGTTCGACCTAGAGGATAGCCAGAGGCCCAAATTTGTCACTTGTTTTATTAATTTTTCCGAGCGCTCTTTCGACCAGTTGTACATGTAAAGAATGATCTACGCGACAACAAAAGAAAAATAGGTGTAAGTATATCCGTCGCAGCGGATTACGGTTTTACCTCCAAACTACACGTACATGTTGATTTTGTATTTTAGCCAGAAGTAATCTCTGCCTGGGCACGAAGGTTTTCTCTAAAATTAACGGATTGAATTTTTGAAGTAACTTTTGATCTGAAAAGTAAAAATGTACGTGTCATTTTGGTGCTTGGTCTTGGCGCTTGATATGATTTTCCGTTTGCTCAGTGCTGTCAATTGCGTTACGTTAATAAGATTAGATCTGTGCCGAGTCTCAAATTATTTTTATAATATTTTAACGTCGCATTGTGCATCGCTATGAAAAAATCGAGATGAAAAAGTGTCCATTCGACTTTTGCAGATTAAGTACAGTTGGCACAGGATGTTTGTCCACTGTCCACTGAATAGAAAAGATTAAAAACTCGTGCTTACCCTTTGGAATAAGTTGCTCGGACTCTATTCTGTCACTAAACGATGCCTTCCACTGATTAAAATTTCTGGCAATTAGAATGCTCCTAACGTACATTTCCGACTGCTCTTGCATCACGTCACATGGCAAGAAAATCAAATCGTCTGAATTTTCCTGCTCCGAGGCCTTTGCCAGCCACTTGACATTCCCGTCGGCATTTTCCATCGTTTTGCTAAGCAACAATTCATCCTGAGTTAATCTGTTATCGATAAACGGTTGTCTGCTCCATTGCACGAAGGTACGTGCCGTCGTGTCTAGCGCGTGGCTGTGCACGAGATTTTGCAATTCCTTTAGAATTACCTGCAAGGAGTGTCGTCTCTCCAAAATCACCACGTGCTTCTTAATGGCTGGCGCGGACAAATCCAGCGCAAATTGAAACCAATAAGCCATCGTCGTTTGATAAACCCTTCTCAGCTTCCCTTTCTCACCTTGGCACCCAACAAAAAACAACAACAACAACAACAATACATTAATATTAATGCAATTTGCGCAGAGAGTCGACGCCTTGGAGAATTGTCGAGAGTCATTATGTTACTCGCCTGCTATTTAATAAAGAAAATTACCCAATTCGTAGCTATTCAGTTCAAGGGGATTGTTTCGAACGCTGCTCTCGTCCAAGTCTTCGGGATGCTCGTTCAAAGGCTCGGCCAATGGCGTTGGCAAAAAATTGTACTCGGTAATGAGGTCCCAATTTGCGTGCCTCACGGCGGCCTTCAACTTTTGCACGAGAGATTCCAAGTTCACGCGGCCTTGCTTCCAGATACGAAATTCAATGTAAGCCTTTGGCAGCTCTTGCGAGGCATTCTTATTCTAAAGAGGAAACGAAACAGATCAGTTTGCAGTGATGCTTTAGCCTCGTTCAATTTATTGCTGCTACTAAGGACCATTTGACACGAGAATATAACGAATCCCCCAATATTCAATTCAGGGGATAGCTTTTGCTCGGGCTATTGTCATATCAAAGAGAAGATAGAATCTCGTATAAATTGGACAGCAGTGCCGCCCTCTACTCACGCAATTCTGTCCCCAATAAACGTCCGTCGAGACAATTTCCTCAAAGTCGCTAATCTCCGGGCACATGGGGAACATCGAGTCAAAAACATTCTCGTTCTCCGTGGCAATAATCTCGCCCTTCTCGTTGACAATTGCAATCGCGATGCAGGCTATACCTCGGCTGCCGCTCGAGTGACTCTGGTTGTACAAGAAGATGTCGCTCTCGGGGACCCTCTTGCTCGATCCGTCCGACTGCGAGTAATCCTGAAAATGCGAGTGCGCCCTCGTGTCGATGTACTTGGGCGTGTAAAGAAATTGCAGTATATTCTGGCGCAGGTAGTAGCCGAGGGCGCCCATGTGACGTAGGCAGCGCTGTTGCACCGACAGTTGTATGACGCTCTCGGGGGCGCGATATTGTCGCTGAATGAAGTGGACGTCCGAGGGTGTGAGCTTGCACATGGGATTCCTGGCCAACATTACCGACAACACCTCGAGGACGGCGTCGTCCAGGCGATTCTGCAATACCTGCACGAGCTCGCACCTCACCTCCGGCCCCGCCTCCGATATACCGTGCACCTGCCATATCAATTAGATTCTTAGTTTCGAGTCACGCCATTATTTATCGTTTGCCTAAGGTCTTTACGACCTTTTGATTACGATAGGCAGCTCTGCCAGCTTAATGGGGCGCCTTACCATTAATACGATCGAATCGCCCGACTTGTTCAGTATGTCCGACTCCCTTTCGCCGAACGAGCGAACTCTTGGCCTGAGCAGATCCATCGCCGAGGTCGAGGACGAGGAGCTCTGATCCGTCGAGATCCCGAGGCTCTTGGCCTGTGACAACGAGGCCACACTGCTGCTACGCGACACCATAAGCTTCTCGTCGCTCTCCGAGAGCTTGCTACTCTGCAGCGGCCTGTCGTCGCTCGTCCGCTCGTGCAGTCGCAAATAAAAGACATTCCCGTTGCTTTCCTGGTAGACGAACATATTGCTACGGTTGTTTACGGAAAAGCGATTGAGTACAGCCTGGAGAGCTTTGATACCGCGGGACATACCAGTTTTACCAGGCCCGGTCTTCAGCCGGTGATGCAAGCAGAACGGAACCTCCCACACTATGGGGCAGCGGAACATTCCCGGCGAGACGTTTGTCGCTATTACCATGAAAAACTCGATTACAATGAAGCAAAAGCAAAAACACCAACAACAAAACTCTCGCTCTCCTCTCAACTTGGCAAAATATACGAGGTGAATATAACACGATAAAATATTTTCATATTTTATCGATTTTTCGTTACGAACGAGAGAGAGAGAGAGAGATGTAATCTATTGAAATTGCCGTTTAAAGTGATAAAAAGTTGTAATTATTTTATCAAACCACTTCTCAAGTTCTTTAAATTTATACAAAACAAAAACAAAAAAGAGAGAGAGAGAGAGAGATAATTTTTCAAGTTTAGAAATGTTTTTTTTTTTTGCAAATATATGAATTGACGGTTTTAAGATCGTTCAAATTCTTTCTTAATATTTTATTGCGTTTGCTTTTGTTTTTTCACAGAAATATTTATATGCTCTAATACTCATAGTCACCATTACTGTTCTGATTCTGCAATGTTAACGAGGCACTTTCCGAGCTATTTTCCGCGCTCTTCCACGTATGATCCTCGATGGACTCGGGCTCAAGCAGCTGATCGCACATACGTTTGTCGTGCAAATCACGTAGCAGCAAATACTGATTGACTCTTTGGCAGATTGCTTTGATCTGCAGTACCGCAGTCTTTTGCACTTGCTGATAACGATCGACTTCCGAGGACGTGAGCTCTAGGAATCGACAGTGAAAGTAAACGTTGACGTGGCCATCCTGAACGCGCAGTATCAGCCAGAAATTAGGAAGATCTCGGCGGTGATCGAGGTCAATAAGCCACTGACAGTCATCCTCGGAGTCACTACTGTCCCCCTCGTAGCCGTCATCCGTACCGATTTGGTTGTCGCCGATACTCGATATTTCCGAATGATAACCAGGAGGATCGCCCGAGTCTTGTTTCTTTACTCGCACAGATGTTGGAACCTGCAAGTCGTCTCCGATGAAAACCGAGTTGTCATCGTCTAACACTAGGGAAAATATATAGATTTAATTGCTTAAAGTTTTCTGCTTATATATATATATATATATATTCAAGTATCAATTAATAATAACACGTTCTCGAATCACGCAAGTACTCGTTTTTTTTTTCTTTCTTTCAATGCACTGAATATGTAAATAAATCTATCTCAAACAGTTTATCAATAATAATCGTCGATGCCTTGATATAATAATGATGCGTGCGTGCGAATACATTTTAAGAATATTTGTTTTGACAAAGATGTGCTTTCATTTAAATTAAGACGTTTGTCATCGAGCTTTTACATTCGTGTTCACTTACACTTTTCCGCAGATCCATCTTTAAAAGACGTTTGATGCGCATCATCCGCGCAAATGATATTGCTCGTGTTGATCGACTTTTTCACAAAGTAAAATAAACTGCCCTCTTGGCGAATGCAATATCGATCTATCGTCAATTTCTTAAGCTCGTCGATGAATTTCGGCAGGCTGTTGTCGGACGAGAAAACGAAATGCAGTGGCACCTTATCCAAATAGCAGCTCGTTCGGTTGTTTGAATTCGCCACGTGCTTGGCCACAAAATTAAGCGTCTCCTCGGTCGGCGAGGGCTTATCCAACAGCACTGCGGCCGTTTCGTCCCTCAGCAGCCAATGTATTTCCTCGACGAGATTCGTCACCGCGGCGTACTGATGCCCCGGCAAATTCGCCATCCCCTCGTGCATATGCTCACCCTCGGCTGCCTGGAGTCGGTCGAAGCTGTTATCGTTGTTATCGGTACCCCCGCGCATACTCCCTTCGCTACAGTACGAGGTTGTCCTCAGACCCGATGGTGTATTCTGGATACTAACCTGGTTGTGATATTACTCAAATTTAGAGCACGACAAGGCTATTGCAATTACAAAATTTGAACAATCATTGGCTTTAGGATTTGTGCAATATACACATATATATATCGGATATTACATTCTAGTTTCGCTCAATTATAATATTCATTCTAAATTTTATTCATTTTTTAACAAATTTGCTGCATTGCAAAATAGCTTCAATCAATTTATCTCAATTTATCTTCGTTATAGAGTATTCGAGATCTTTTAATATCCTACGCTATTGCATTCAATCCGGAGCAATGCTTTTATACATTGAGCTAATATTAATTAATCGTAATTAAAGAAACTCTGATTTTTATTTAAGTTCTAAACAATCCAATGTCTCAAGGCGTATTTACAGGCTTTTTAAACTTTGAGCGTAGCGTCGTTGCCTTGATGTTTCTTAACATACAAGTGTACATTAACGTATAGATCTTGTCATTTCTCACTTACTTCGAGAACTTCCTTTGGTAAATTGAGGCAGATTATATCGAGAGTGATTTTTAAACTGGAATTAGTGGAATCCTTGAGATTGTAATCGTCGAGTTTCTGGGTAATTTCAGTGAAGCATGTTGGAAGAAGTTTGACGGCGGTGCTGGAGAAGCTGGACTTGGAGTGAATAGAACAATTAAGTTGGAGAAACAGAGGCTGATCACGATCGTGTTCTGGATCCATTTGCAGATCACTGATGAAGGAGTCGGTCGAATCGGAGCTTTTAGAAAGTTTGGAACGTTCGTGCATGCCATTTCCCGACCACATAATCGTCCCAATATGATTAACTAGTTGAACAATACCATTTTATGATCATGGGCAATTACATTGGGGACAAATTTATTTTCCACCTTAATCAATTAATGTTTGTAAATTATAAAATTGTGACGAAATAATCGTACCAAATAACTATACGACTAGGATAAATTCAATATTACAAAACAGCAATTTCATTACAAAAGACTTTTTGCAATTTAAAAAGTACACGCTACCTTTTTTCATGGAGCTACACATTTTTCCATTAATTGCTTCAGAATTAAAGGTAAAACGTACTTCGTCATCGCTGTCGGAAGACGCTTGTGGTACTGAATCGGCCTGAAATAAAAATTAACTCTACAAAGTGCCACAATTCGCCGAATTAACTGGAGGAATATGTACATCGAACCATCGTTCATTCATTTATTTTTCCATAGAATTAACGGGCTCGCAATACGAACCAGTTTATCATTTTTCCAGGATGGCAAACAGTAGTAGAAATCGGGGTGGACGGGCACTTGCTTAAAGGCGACATTAATGATCTTCTTAAATTTATCCTTAATCAGATTATGCATATTGCGCATCTCGCTACAGGGTGTCTCTTCATTGTCGGATGTGCCGAGGTGTTGGCAAACGGCTCGCAAATAATCGGTGATGTTGATTTCGATGAGGCATTCCTCACACTGCTCAACCGCTGCATCCATGTCATCGTAGTTGATGGGTTGTTGGAGCACCAGAGACTTGTAGACCGCCACCACATAAGAGTGGCAGTGTGCTAAATTCAAGACCTTGCAGTGCTCCGTGAGATTACGTTGATCTAGACAAATTAATGGTTTGCATTACGTAAAGCACTCAATTAATAAATAATTTAATACAAACGAACGGTTATTTATTTTTATAAAGTTTAACTCGGCCCAATACTTTCAAGCTTATTAAGTATTTTGGCATCATTTCATTGAGTTTGTCTTATTCATTTGGTCACGCTAAAAATAATTTTCAAAAGAATCTACTTAATAATGATACTCTCTACTTTACGTGGTCACATAGTAGCATAAAAGTTTAAACATTCATTAGCCTAGAATTACAATTTTATTATAATTTCATTGTATACATACATACATATATATATATAGTAATTTCATCAAGCATATATTTACGATTACGTAAATTTCTTTAAAACTAATATAGCAATTTTATTTTGAGCGAGAGAAAATAGTGGCTTAAAAAGACAATATTAATCAAAAGAATGATATTCGCGTTTAGTGGAAATTAGAAAGAAAAGTATTATGGGAATGAAACGTCAGCATTCGATCATGCGTGTTTCTTCAAATTTCGAGGTTTGAAATTACCGTTGGGAATATTGTCGGAGTCCTCGCTCTTTGGTTCGGGCGAGGATGGCTTCGTCGTATCGGCCGACTTGAGATTTATGAAATCCTCGTGGAGCTGTTCATTCATCCTGTAGGTATGATTATGATAGATGTCTTTGAATCTCGGCCTTTCGAGCTTCTCGATGAGCGCATCGATGAGCAAAGCCAAGGAGCAATCATAGACGTAGATCGGCAGTGTAAGTCCGCGCTTTGTGTTCTCGACAGTCGATGGCAGTGACTTTTCGTATGTGTCTGTGGTTTTGGGTGAGCTGAAAGCTAAGGCGTTCTTGAAGTAGTCGAGCTCGTTGCTCTCCTGCTGAAAGAAAATTGCATTTAATTTTGCGCTGCAAAAACAAATCTTTAGACTGTCGGTAGTGGTGGATTAATTGATAGTGCTTTGTAATTTCACTGAAATGTTATTATGTCAGACTTCCGAGCGTTTACAGATGCACCGAGTACCGATCGGAACAATGTAAATATAATATTATTATTATTTAAATTATCTCTGTCCTGCTTTCTCGCTGTAATCATAATTATTATTGCTAATTCGTATTGAAGTGTAATCTAATTGTAGATTATAAATAATAATAATGATGATGATGATGCGTGGTTGATTACACTATTTTTATCATTTCTCGACTCGGTTGTAAAGAATTTTATTCCCTTTTTAAACTTGCGCTAAGCTTTCAATTGAAAAGTTTTATAAATGCTGCGATAGATCCATTTCTCGATAATGAAAGCCAACCAAATAGATTAATTAGAGGTTTTTTTTATTATATTTTTAAATATAGCGTATGTTCAATGAGATATTAATTCGAAATGCGATTAATCAATTTTTAACAAGATTTTGATTATTGTTACGTAAAAGATATCGTTTGATTTTATCGTGTGCCGATTACATTTAAATTTAAGAAATATAATGTCAGAATCACACATAGAATCACACAATTTAACGTGGATATTTGAATACTTTTCATACATTTTGCACAGAACCACACATTTTTATATAAAAGCAAATATTTTTATGATAAATGAAATTTTATGGAATTAATTTTGGTAGAAATTTTAACTACACACGATGATCTCATTAATTCGATTACTTTTTACGAATGCAAACAAGTATTTCAGGTTTTGAATTAATTGCATATATGTATTTAAAAATTATAATGCGATTAGAGAATAATGTAGTTACAATTTTTTGTTGGGAGACTAACCGTTACAAGTACATGCAACAAACATGCAACTATTAAAAATATAAAAAAAATGTAATTGATATTTCATTTGTGATTATTCTATGTCACTCATCCGACTATTTATCGTTCGTTAGATGCGTGTGCGCGCATTCGTTTATTACTCAACTGATAAGGGATCATAAATTGCCTTAATTTCCAAAACAGAATGTTTGTTATGTATACATAAATATTAAAGATAACAGTGGCTTGTAATTGCGCTTGGTTGACGGTGACTTGGTAATGCCCAAGTTAAGTACGATAGGAGCTAACTAGACGATATTATCGTTAATTTGGTATGTGTAAGCGTCAAAATGGACGAGAACTTATTAACACGAGAAATACGTCAAACTTTGCATTTTTACTACTATAAATTAGAATGGAAACACACTAAATTATTATAATCAAATAGATATATAATATACAATGACGCTCGTAAAAGGTGTTTATTAAGAATCAGTGCATTTAATCATTATTTTCTTATTTGAGTTTAATAGTCAAACGCATGAGTATATATATATATATATATATATATAGTTAAACATTTTGCTCGTGAATAAAGTAGGGGAAAAAGAGCAAAAGTGAAGAGAAAAATTAACTTATTTGGCAATGATGTATGGATTTTAACATTTTTCTCGTGACGTCAAGCGCACTAAATTCATCTCTCTCTCTTCTAAAAGCAAGATATCAACGTCAGCTAAAAACGCAACATTGCATATATTGCTTCATTGTAGAGTCATACCATGATGTCAGGAGCAATTTGAATGGACGACGTATCCGCGGACGCCAATGGCTCCCTATCTCCGTACATCTCAAGTTGCTTATAATCCAACTGCTCACCCGTTGAGTCGTCCGGTTGTTGCTCGAATAGCACGGGGGTTGTAAGCACGTGACGGTCCATCTCTTCTTCCGGATATGTCATTAGATGCACATCGCTCTCCGACGCTGGTATTAGTGTTACTATTACGTGGGTGATGCTGATGCCTTTGATGAAGCATCTCCAGCGCGGATATAGCATTGGCTTGCTATTCTTTTCTATTTCTGGGATTGAACAATTGATTGGTCATTTGAGTGTTTGAAGTGCTTGTAAATGCACGAGCTTGGATATTGATTGAATACTTAATAATGGCGCAAAGGCTTCTTCTCGTGAAAATTCGAATATTTTAAGAATTTTATTAGAAAAAAAACCATTTCATTTTTCTGGCTATTAAAGCTTATTATTTTACATCCGCGCGAATAAGATTATCATTAGTTTATTATTTTTCTGACAAAATTATCAATAGATGCTTCTATTATAATTATATTAATAATTCTACAAATAAAGATATAATTTCGAATTATAATTCTAGCTTGTAATAATCTTAATACCATAATTACAAAAGAAGAATTTCGATTCTTCCTCTCTATGTCTTGCTGCAAGCATTTTTGTAAATCTGTCCGAATCTGTTGCACTCAGTATGAGTTCCTTGTTATGTAAATTTTGTATATGATTCAATAGGCCTTCCATTAAAATTCCATTGGCATTGCTTTCGTCTTGAAGCTGATCTTTAACATCTAGAAAGCAGTTTTTAAATCTTACATACATATACAGAAAATGCTACTTTTCCTATCAGAAAAATCATTCTACTCTTTCATTTCTAAATTAGTGATTATGACTTTTAAATTATGATTAAAAAAAAAGAAGAAATATTTATTTAAATGTTTTTTTTTTTTAAATCGATTCATGCATTAATGACTCTATTAATGGATAATGCATGCACACGTTTGTTTTTTAACAGCGTTTATACGTACATCGTTTAGTTGATAATTACAACGCAACTTTCACATATACTATTATAATAAGCAAATTTTATCTTCAATTTCAATTAAATCGATAACGTGAGTAATTGTCTCATTTTCGGATTCTTTAAATCGTTCGAAATGAAATCTATATACTTTTGTCAATAACGTCGAAAGATGCGATACAAAATTAGATTTATCGTTTCGACTGAAAATTTGTTGTCTCCTCCATGAAACAGCTTTCCAACGAATTATACAATTTTAATATCAACATCTATATCGAACCATTAACTTGAAAAATCTCCTTTTTAAGAAAGTCTTTCTACTGGAACGCCAATTGCTTGGATCCAATTGCATAATATCCAATGGGCAATGAGATTACGAAAACGGGAAATGTAAGTAAATAGAATACTAATAGGAACAGACCATCGGCAAACATGGAGAACAGCAGCTCGGCCTGCTGACACTTGGCCAAAATACCCAGGGTGTCGAAATCGAATTGCATCGGGCGAATGCGATTGTCAACGAGAGCATTTTCCGAGATCTCCGGGTACGTGGTGCGCCTCGACGCCTTGTTCAGGCTTATGCTGCTGTTGCAGTTATTGTTAACGTTGATGCTGCCTGCTGGTGGATTTCCTGATAAGCCTGTTTGCTGCTGATTAGGTGGGATGTCGCTGCTTGGCGGTAACACTTGGCACATTAGGCTAAGGTGCTCCAGGGTTAGGAGGGCGTTGATGCACTCTTTATCGACTTTGGATATCTGGTTTTTGTTTGTTTGTTTGATATCCAATATTAATGAGGGGAAATAAGTTCGTTAATAACATGAATTCATCTTAAGATCAGTTGTATTAGCAATTATAGCAATTATTTAATAGCAATGAAAAGCAAACATTAACAATTTTATTGATTTATTCTGTTAGCATTTACTTATGTGATACGAAACGTGTGTATTTACGTGCGTTTACACATTTACATGTGCAATTGAATGCTTTTGTTATTGTATCAAAGTATTAAGAAAATTGGGAAACTGAAGGAACTTTTAAATTGTACTTTACTTTATGTTTATTCGATTTATCATTAGCACTAACCAATCGCGAATAGTTACGAAAGTTGCCATTTCATGCAATAGGAGAAAAGTATACTATTTTTTAATTGTTCGAAAGAATTTTAAAATCAATAAAATTTTAAATAAAGAAACTGAAAGTTAAAATTATAAAAATTATTTTGTTTAAATATTATATGATGATAAGAGACTTACGGCAGTATTAAACTATGATTTCTCATTAATTAATTTACAAAAGAAAACAATAAGAATTCTATTATGTCCATTAAATAATGTATACTGCAATAATATTTTTAAGTAAAATCAATGATATATTATTTCATTAGTCAAACAATTTTAATACAACTATGTACTTATTTTTATAAGTTACAGACGTAATTTTTTTGTAAATTCATTCCAATAAAAATTGAAAAATCAATATAAACTTAAACTTATAAAAAATCAATGTGTTTTTTCTTTAAAAAATTAATTCATATATAGTAATATTTTTAAATTTAACTCAAGAGATAACATTTCTTTTTAACGTAAAGAAATGAATTTTTCTCGCCATATTTATCGTGGATCATCCAAGGGATGATTTTATATTTCGGATCTTTTTTAAAAATAGTTTTGGAGATTTTGATATAGTGATTGTCATTTTACTTTATTTTAAAAATTTATAATTAGTTATCGAAATTAATAAAGAATATTTTATATAAAAAATTATGGTTTCGCTATATGAAAAATCAATATAATTATAGAATTTTTTGAAATTATAATTTATACACCAACTTTTTCATATTGTCGTATTATATTAACTTGCATGTCAAATAAATAAATATCCAAGTTTATAAAATATAATTTCCACCGTTTATTGATATATCTAATTATTTTTTCAATGATATTAAATTTCTACCTCCACATTTTTGTAATTCAAATTCTTTTCGTATAGTTAAACTTATATTTGCAATCATTATTATCATTGATAAAACATTTAATTTAGAAAGTTTAGGTTATAATGTATAATGGCAACGAATACACTAATATTTAATTCAACATACGCTTATAATAATGAAAATAGACACGATACAATTAAGGAAATGTGTTTTACGAGTGTTAAGAAAAAGTGGAAATTACAATTTTACTTTAGTATTATGCGTCATGAATGTGTTACTACGTATTTAGCGTTTTTCGTACAATAAAAATTGAATGTAATAAAAATACATATTTAACTATTAAGAAATATATTTTTTGTTACGTTATAAAAGTAAGTTTATTTTAGTAAAAAATGTATACCTATTTGAACGCTCATCGTATCTATTTAAACGTATTTTTTTTTTTATAAAACGTTACAATGAATTTTAATATATTTCGCAAAAAAGTTTAATTTCAATTTATATAAATTTTTATTTCATTAAACGGTATATATTGCGTGTAAGGTTTCAAATTCGTCAAATGTGCTTGATATTTAGATGAAAAAGATAAATGTTCAGTAGCAAGTTTTTGCGAACAATTCTTAATTGCTTACAAATTAATAAAATTATGACAATGAAGGCATTTTAATTGAATAAATAATATTTCGATTACCACTGTCTATTACGTAAGGTTCGATCAAATGTTATTATTGTAATAATTATACAAAGTATATATATAGCGTAATTTCACTTATAATTGTAAATGTACATAAGATGAGATTTAAAAGATCATTTATTTTCTACATGTCATTTATGGATTTACTTTTACATGTGGGATATATCTTATATTGTCCTTTATTTAAATTAAATAAATCTTTTAAGCCTGTATTACCTATAATAAAAGATCTATGGCGCTTAGATCATACAATGTTTTTCATTTTCTATTAAATTATTGACATTGATAAGAGTAAAAGCATTATAACATAAATACACAATATAGAGAAAATTACAAATATATTATACAAGTCATACTCAATTTGCTTAAAGCTACTTTTTTATTATGTTTTATTTTGAAAGGCCCAAAACAATTGAGATGGTAAAATTTTCATCGTTTGATTCTCTCTTAACAATCAAATTCTTGAAGTCGAAGATGTCACGAAATTCCAGGAATAAGTTGGAGGAGTTGAATCTCACTTTATTACAAAGCGCAGAGACCACTACTCCACTTGAACCTTGAACTCTTGAATAAAATAAATTTTCGCGCTCTCTGTTTTTCCTTCTGCGCTTGATTTGATGCTCTCCCTCTCTCTCTCTCTCTCTCTCTCTCTCTTCCTCTTATTCTTTCGCTCGTCTGCAAGCTGGCAAACGGATTTTCGACGTCGAAATTTTGAAGGGCATTATCGACATCGAATAAGAAAAGAAAAATCAATTGGCTGTTGACGTATTGCCAAGTGATCTCGAGCTGGAAGAGTTAGATCTGGCAAATTTTTCAGAGCTCTCGATGCTCATTGTCTAGATCCCCACTTCCAACTCAAGTACACTCGACCCTTTGCAGTAGTTTCGGTGGTGTATTCGAGGACATCCAAAGACTATCTAAGTCCACGAGGAAAGGAAAAATTCTATTATTAATACTTTCATTCTCGGGAGATAACCTTTCTCTCTCGTGTCTCTCTCTCTCTCTCTCTCTCTCTCTCCCTCTCTCTCTCTATCTTATCTATCTATCTGTTTATCTACCTACGTACCTACCTACCTACCTACCCACCTATCTACCTACCTATCTACCTATCTATCTATATATCTATCTATATACAT
>JAPYYT010002118.1:0-20462 GCA_030522565.1 Ceratosolen corneri
CACCCCCCACCTCCTCCCAATCCCGCCCCATCGTCATTCAACGATTCGGAGTGATACGCCAACGACGAGGTGGGAAAGAATTTTCGTGAGAAGACGGAACCGGCTGCTGGGAAGGAAAACTGCTTGGCCGCGTCAGTCATAAACGCGGGAAGAAGGAAAAGCGCGAGGATTCTTAACACCTTTAGCCACTCTTCGATCCAAGCCATCGATTTCTCGCTCGCCTCTCTTCCACCCGTACCCGCTCCTCGTTCCCCTCCCGTACCCTCCCGTACCCTCTCCCCCGCGCGGAGCGTCCCCCGCGTGTCCGCAGCCGCGGTACACCCCTGCTCGTGGTGTGCCACCGCCTCCAACCCACACTCCCCACCCCCACCCCCACTACCCCCTCGCCCACCACCAGCCCCCCTCTGCCAATACCCGCTGCTCGCCACCGCCGAGCCGTTGCCCCTCGCCACTGCTGCTCGGGGCCCCTTCACGATCGAAGGACGAGGAAATTCCAGCCTCCGTGGAAATGAGTGGCCCCACAGTGTTTTCCCTCAAATTTTACGTTTACGCATAGATGAATAAGAGGTTATTATTATATTATGTGCGTGGTGTTGGTGTTGCTGGTTACGTAAGGAAATAGGAAGAAAAGGGAAGAGAGAACGAGAGCATTCATCCAAGAAGTGTTCGACGAAGACAGATAGGGGTGGACGGAGCGAGCGAGCGAGTGAGAGATAGAGATAGTGAGATAGAGCGAGAAGGAGTGTAGTGGAGGTAAACAAACCTCCCCCTTCGCTCTCGCGGACTTCAAGGAGAGAAGAAGCAAGGAAATATATGTGGAAAAAAAAATGGCTCGATCAAGGACGAGCTCACGGCGGCAAAACCGCGAATGCGACTAGCATTAGCCGTCCGCAGGAGTGTTTTATTCTTGTGTGCAATAATCATAGTAATAGCATTAGGAATAAGCATAATAGCAATTGAAATAGCAGTAATAATAGTTCTAGTATTAGCAAAATATCAATATCTATAATAGTAATAATAAAAGTAATAATAAAAGTAATAATAATAGAAGTGGATGTAATTTTTAGTAGTGGTAATAATAATAGTAATAATAGTAGTAGTAGTAGTAGTAGCAGCAGCAGCAGCAGCGGTAAACAGCGAGTCGGCGCCAGCAAAATAGATAAGTTCGGGAGTGCAAGGAGTGACAAGCCGAGGGGAGGTATTATGGCGTACAAGTTCCGCGAGGAGATCGTGGGAAAGAGGTTCCTCTCGGTTAGTGGTTTTGCCAAGTTGAAGGTGAATAAGATCAGTGAGTGGGGGTGGCGAGCCGGGGTTATACGTGCTGCAAGTCACAGGGATAACCTCTGCCAGGACCTACAAGTGAGTCTTCCTCGCCGTGAGCGAGGGATTTTTTTTTTAAAAATCTTTTCTTTATTAAAGCGAGCGATGCGCCTTTTTTTTCCCCCCTTTACAGCTCGAGGTTCTTTCCCCCTTAGCGCGTACGATTGCGTCTCGAGCGATAAGACGATGAATTCGCTCGTAGTGTGTTTTATGAAAATAGAAAAGTGCTGGAAATGTATGTATTATTGTAGGCTGGTCGTTAGGGACTTGGAAACTGTCCGTTTTGGAATTGCTGCTGGAGAATTAGGAAAGCTTGAATCTCATTGAAAGTAGCTAATGAGCAGCTGTTTCGCAACGTAATAGACTTTTGATCCCCCTTGAGGGTTGATAACCTCCGAGGTCAGAATCACCATTACTATCTCGACTAATGATGAAACGCTATTTTTTATGTTTTAACTTTTTATGCAACTTGTGCCGCGCACTTTAATTATTCGCCTGCCTTCTTTTTTTTAAACAATGCTAATTATTTTGAAAGAAAAATAAGGAGTAATTTGTTGACATTGCCAGGTAACGAATGGTCGGTGCTCTTGGTTGTCTTGTGCTTTTCTTTTGGATCGAATTGCAGAAAAGAAAATTTAGACCTTGACACTTCTACCTACTTGCCTTTTAAATAAGACTTCGATAATAATTAACTTTAAAAGTATTGAACACGCAGCAGCAATTTGTTATTGTGTTTTATTACATATTCAGATTGATGCTTCGTTTGTAAAATATTTACGATAGATAGAAAATACATTAATTTGTATTATGCAATGTGAAAATTTGTTATCCCAGTTCTTAGATAATATATATATATATATAACATTTTATGTGACTTCTTGACGAAAAATATGTTTCGTGCACAGTTGCTGTAAATTAGAATAATTTGTTTTGATCATTTAAACAGCCGCTTGCATTGTTGGTAATTTATTTTATATATTTGAATAAAATAAAGAAGCTATTTACGCAACATTGGATAAAAAGGTTTTTCTTTTGTTTATAACTAAACGTAGCTATTTTTATAAATCATTGTGCTTACGTATTATTTTAATTTCCAATAAGCCTACTTTTTAATGAATTTCACTCGTTATTTTTTATTAATCTGATTAAAGTGCTAAACATTGTTAATTATTTTGTATTATCGTTAATACGCGTTAATAATGTAGCGATTGAATCTATTAAAAATATTTCTTTATACGATGAAGTATTTATCTCATAGTGCGTTGTCTTTAATAATTATATATATATATATGTATATATATGTATATTTTTTTTTGTATTTTTATTCTTATATATCATCAATTCCATTCTTATTTCAGAGTGAAATAATTGGCATAAGGATTATTTTATATTAATTATTTTTAATTTTAATCGCTACAAAACTAGTTTATTAAATTTTATCTAATTATCTATTAAAGAAAAAAAAAATGAAGCGCCATTCAATTGTTCACGCGATATTCTTCTGAAAAAATTCAATACAAAATATATCATATAATGCCATAGTACCAATAAATTATTTTGTAAAATAAAATTAAAAATAAACGAACGAAATAAATAATTTACGTAAAACATATTTATTAATTTAGGCAATACTAATAAACTGTTTTCAAATATCCGCTGGCCTTGATATTGCTTGGGAGGATCAATTTCATATTTACTATTTAGAAATAAGTTGATACAATTTCTGAGAATAGGATATATATACATATGCGTGTGTATGTGCGTTCGTGTGTGTGTGTGTGCGCGTATGTGTGTATCCTAATCGAATAAAATTATATTTTTCAAATGCAGTAATTCAAAACATTAAGTAAATGTATCTTTCTCTTTCATTTATACAAAAAGAAATTCTAGTGTCTTGTCTACATACTGTCTTTTCCATTGTCTTATTTATTCGAAACAATATCCAAACTGTGGCATAGATACATAAATAATTTATTTACACTATTTATTCATAGAAGTATAACAATTGATAAAAATTATTTATTATTTATTATCGCTAACTATGCAGTAAGAGAGAATTCTCATTATTTCATTTGGTTTGAAACTCATTTGCCGAATATTTCACGCGGATCTCAATGTTCATCCAATTATAATCAATGTCGCTGTCTCAGCTGTTTAAATTAACCAAGCAAGTACACACGGTGGATGCTTTGAAGCAGTGCCTTCGAAATTTTTAAGTAAATACCTTTTTGCAAAATTGTTGAACGGAGGACTATGAGACGCAAGTACGCTTCGTTTCGTCCTTTTTCACGTGAAGAAATTACGCGTCCATGCGGCAATCCGAGAATGTGAAGTGAAAGATAAATGTAAGGATCTTCACAGTAGTTTATTGCCGTAATAATCAATTGCAAACTATTTTTATTATCGGATGAAGAGAAAAGTATTTTATCGTAGAATGTGAATAAAATTTCGAATATATATCTTTAACTTTTTTACAGACACACGTTAATATTTTTAATAATCATGCCATCATACACTGTGATGACGTACGATTTTATTAATAATATTAGGTACTAAACGATTATTTAAGGGGAAAAAAATTACATGCAGTTAATCAATAGCAATTTTTAATCAGATCATCTCATTTGTCTCTATAATAAATTTGATGTTTAAGGAAGTATCGAACGTTGCATTTTATTCTTCTTCCTTTTCGTTTTTTTTGTTTTTTTTTGTTTTTTTTTTATGAATATTTATTATAAAATTGTTATATTTTATATGCTTAGTATATCCCACATTGTCAAGTTTGGAAATAAAATAAAATTAATGATCGATTGTGCATATGCATCTGCGTTCACAAGTCAATAATAAATAAAAACAAATATGTACGGCATATTAATATTGGAAAAGGTATCAGTATTATAGTGAAATTTTAAGAACTTATATTTTCATTTTATTTTATTTAAAAAACACGCATAATATGTTTCAATTTTTGTTTCAATTTTTATATATATATATATATATATATATATATAGTAAGTTTATTTATAATAATATAAAACATACCTTAAAGTGTATCAAAGATGTTCAATGATTTGAGCTTATATCGATTAGTAGATTATTAAACATTATTTAAATAGTTAATAAGATATGCTGCAATCATTTTAATGACGATTTAAAATTATTATCGTTATTTTAATAAATATTGATTGAGAGTTACGGTCTGATTTAAAAATAGCTTGTCTTTTAGATTACTCTGTACAAGAGTTTTCGTAAATTTATTACACACGAAATAGATAAAAAATTCAATTTTTAACGTAGAGAATTTTTAAATATAGATACATCTGAGTATATTGAAAATCTACTTTATATGTAATTTTTCTGTTTATTGTTGTATTTGCATTGTCTATATATAGGACAGTCTATCCAAATAATCGAGTCGAAGCCGAGTTGAGAAATACTTGAGGAGACTTAGTATCCCTCGATACTTTAACAATCAATAAAACTTCAATATTTTTCATTTAATGTAACTTTCATTATCATTTGGATATAATAAAGTAATATTATCATTATGAGTTTAATATTACAATGAATCGACATAAATAAAGTCAGCAAATGTACAATTTTTACAAATAACTTCAAATATTATATTAATTTATACCATGCATATTAGCATTTGTAATTTGCATTTTCAATTTTCTTCCCCTCCCCCCTCCCCCCTTCCCCCAATAATACAAGAGATACGAACCATGTAAAAATAATAATAAAAGAGAGGGAAGCACATAAGTAGTATGAGAAAAAATACCAATTACTAATTAATGTCGCAATGAATAAGTAAACGTTCGCCTCGTTACACTTGTCAATCGTCGACTTTTCTACATTACGACGCTACAGCTCTAAGAAGCTACACTCTTTTACAATTTATTTATTTATATGTATATGTTCTTATATCCTACATTACAATTGCGATCGTATCGTCCAGTATTTATTTAGCTGAATTTCGTTACATAGGATTGTAAGAAGCCAGCAATAGATTTGTTTTGAAATCGATCTTTTAATGTTCTATTAAGTAAGCAAAGGAGATTCAACTAAACTATTTTATTACTCTTAATCCTCCCGCACAAAAGGTTATCATAACGTTAATTTCAATGTCAAAGTTCAATGAACCGCAGATTAATGTTTAAACGAATATTTTGTTAAAATGAGCATAATCGTACTTTAAAACGAATAACAAAAACAATATAGAGGATCTACAATCATTTTTACTATATTTCAAGTATAAACATGATTATAAATACAGTCTTATCTTTTTATTTTCGTGTTTTTGGAAATTTTTTGGTATTACAATATATATTTTTATTACTGCATGATCTATATATTGTTACGCACATAGTTTTGTGAGCTATTAATGTTACTACTTAATATCATATATTAAAATAATATATATATTGCCGAAAATTTACTCTATTATATTTATAAGACAAATTAAATCATTTGAAAACGTTGTTTTTTTTTTAAAAAAAAATTGTCACATTTAAAAATAAAAATGTTAATAATTGGAAAATATTTTCAAATTTAAACGATTATATATATATCAATATATATATACGTTTTTTCGTTGAATATATCTCAATTTTCCATATTATTAATTTCATATTATAATTTAGTATATTTAATATCAGTCCATGTTCGATTTAATTAATCACAGATTTCTCCGCTATTTTTGTCCCAATCTATATAGACAGACAATAGTTGTTTAATGAAAAAAAAACAAGAAGAAAAAAATACTATAGTAGAAATAAAAAAATCTTATGATGCATGAAAGGATCTTTAACCTTTTCACTAATGTCTAAATATTTTCATATTTTACCAATTCCAAACAATAATTATTTATATTCTTTGTTATCATTTACGCACCATACCGCAACCATTGCAACAATTGTATATTACGAATTCATAAGCGAAGTAATGACTTCCTAATGATCACCATATCGTTTTGAATATTTTTTTTAGTAATAAGAACGTGAAATAATACTTACACGAGTAATTAAGAGCATGGCTGGTAATAAAAAAACATTAGTGTATATTTATTTTATTTGATCATAGCATATTAAAAAGTTGAAGCCTTTTAAATTACAGTGATTATTGAAATAACTGATCAAGCTGGAGATATATTTAATTATGTGATTATATTCAAATCATTATACAATAACAATTACGTATAACTGATTTGATGAATTTTCAAAAAAAAGTGAATTGAAAGATGTTGGAATATCTCCTAAAATTTAGTAATATTTTATTGTTTTATCATTTTCAAAAGGTCAATTAATAATTCATGATTTGTTAAACTTGAAAAAAATTAAAGATAAAGTAAAATGTCAAATATTTATAAAATAGACTTAGTAATGAGATTTATGAATATTAATTTATAATACAGATTATAAAACAGATTATGAGCCTTTATACAATGAAGTTTTATTCCAATCGTTGTTATTATTATTATAATTATTATAAACAATTGTATTTTATTAACTGTATATTTTGAATGTTGCATCGTTACATAAAACGACAATAGCTTAAACAAAATCTATTTCCTTCACAATGTGCGAATTATAACCGAATACGAATACTAATGTAAATTCGATGTAGATAAAAAAAAAAAAAAAAAAAAACTTATTGATCAGCCGATATTTAGATTCACTCTTATATAAAATACTTCGCAAATCGTATGTTGAAAGTAGACATAAAGGGACACTTGCATTATCAGTGTAATAATAAATTTTTTTAAATCGATAACTATTGTATAGAGCATAAATTTATAGAGACAGGTATGACTAATTTTCTGTTAAATTCTAGTTTTAATTGACAAGAGGAACAAGCGATGTTATTATTAAGTCCTTAATAGATTGATATTAATATTAATAGATGATATCGAATTTCCCTCCATGTTAATTCTTAATAAATGGAGAATCCGCTGATTTTACATTATTAGCCTGCTGTAATATTTAATAATGAGTAATGTAAGAAAAGGAATAGAAGAAGAAGAAGAAGAAGAATAAAAAAATAAAGGAATCGTAGCGCTGAGCCAGTTGAATTAACCCAGCTGCGAGATTATTCCAATTTCCTCTAAAGAAAAAATAATAATGTTACAATTACACGAGTACATCGATTCGTCCAAGGCACGTGAATTCAGCTAATCGCACTCCTGCACGCTTTTCAGCCATTTCAACATGCTCCTCTGTGTAATTACCCGTAGCGTTGGTTAGTTGTACATAACGCACAACATAACGGTGTTTTCTGCGAATGCAATGCCGCTCATTTTGCCCCACCATCTTAGCTTTTTCCATTTCACCGGCTTCGAAGGCTGAATCCTCGCAAGCCACGACACTAGGTTACAGAAGTAAATCGCGCGCTCCCAATGATTTTCAAGCTCTTACTTGAGAAGGAGAAGGAGAAGCCAAAAGTATTTGATTTGAAATGTTTCGAATTATTGTCAGTCTATTCCCATTGGCACTTCTTTTTGTTATTCGTGAGAGGTGAAGCGGTAGAAGACCATGGGGAATGAGTAGGCTGAAGGTTCCAAAACATTACCGGCTATCCTGCAACCTCTGAATGCATATTTATCGAACAAAACCTTACGTCAGATAAACAATAGCGATGACTGTGTTATATCCAAACGTACAAGACGTCTATTATAGGCAGAAATCGATGTGCATCATTCGTTTCGGGAAGTTCTTCGTGTTGTATTCGTATAATGAAAGTAAATAACGAACGATATTATTTATATAAAAATTATCAAACATCTGTTGAGCCATACTTTTTTTTTTATCGACATTACATATTTAAACTTTAATAAGTAAGCTTGTAAAAAATCTTTCAAGGTGCAGAATTTATAGGAGGAAATATCTCTGTGTGTGTGTGATTCTTAAAAATCTCATTTTAAAGTCAACTTTCTCACCGATATTTCATATATTTATTATGAAAAATATTATGCAAATATTTTAAAACAGGATTCAGTCGAATACTTTTAATCTGATTTCGCGCGTTATACTTTCTACATTATTGAATTGCTTTTATCGAGAGCTGCATTAAATAATTAGCATTTTTATTAAAGATAACAATGGAAATTACATTGATGACTAATTGGAACGGAAGAAATATCTTCATTTGTTGCCAAAAATAAATTCGATCGAGGAACAAATGCTCGCGAGGATATGTATTTACAATATTGTCGACGTTGTCATGGCAATATTTAATCATTGAAGCGTAAACAATTAATAAACCAGAAAACACGAACGATAATGTAATTAAAAAGTTAAAATTAAAAATTTGTCATTGAAGAAATTTAAGAATAAATGCTCTAGTAAGCCTATAATAAGTATTGGCTTTAAATGTTAATTGTAAATAATTATGATATAAGCGAAGGTACTGAAAATATTTCTCAATTAAACATATAACTAATATTTATAATATCGATATAAAATATTTTAATGTCTTTCCAAAAGGCATATTTAATGGCATAATTACGGATGGACGTAGATTAAGAACGCCGATTTGTTTCATAATCTTTAAGTAACTAATTTTCAAATTTCGAAGCGTAACTGCATATAATGCGTGTCTTTAATTTTATTTCGATGTAAAATGAAAACACATTGTCACTCACTATATGGTGTTGCTATGGTAAAATCAGCGATTTGTGCTCACAATGCAGAAGCGCATAAATGCCATGAAATAGTAAACCACCGCTATTTATACATAGAGTTCGTGAAAATTCCAAGCCACTTATCGACAAGCCTCTAATATTGTTCTCTATTTACGGGAAATGAGTAATAATTAAATATTTAAAGGCCTTAAAGTTAAAAAGCTAAAAGCTCTAGATCGACTAGGAGAATAAAGATCGAGCGCGTAACCCACATAAATAAAGTCGCGCGAGCCCACTATAATAAAGTCCAGTCAATTGTATTTACAGTTTGAAAAATGGTGCGCGCGCGCGCGCCCGCGCGCGGAATGCCAAAGAGAAAGAGCGAGGTGGTGGCGGGAGGGGGGTTGAGCGAAAGAAAGAGAGGGGCGGAGGGGGGGCGGGCAGTGAGAACGGGACGACAGCGACGATGATGACCACACGATGACGAAGGCACACGTGGATTTTCAATGGCGCGACGCGTGACTCATTAGCGAAAATTGGCGAGGAGAGCCTTCGAGTTGGCTAAATCCGAAGGAAAGAGAGTTTTTCTTCGCCGCAAAGTCAGAGTGGGGGCAAAAATTGTGAACTGGCACGTGGCGGCGACACTTTGGACTTGGTTCTGTTGCTTAAATAGCATTGCCGATTGCAATAATATTAACGTAATCTTGCCGAGGTTATGGAATTTTCGAAAACAGGAAACGGCGAGGGTCGGCAAAGTTATCTTGATTTACAAGATAATACGACAAATCAATACAATTGTAAATATTTACTTTCTCGGGTTGGAAATGATGTACGTTAACGAGCAGCTTTAATTTCCACGCTCGATTACGATATTTTCCAGCATTTTATGAAAATTTCAACGGGAAGATTCGCTATTTTGCTACTGCTAATAGCCTGCCTAATATATAATATAGTAATTTCAAATATTTGACTTGAGATATTATAGAGCTTCGAAAATGATTGCATTCCTCGATTGACTAAGTCGTTATGTAGGTCTATTTGAGGTACCATTAGGTCCAAGGAGATAATGAGTATCTATCTTATTTAAAAGTAGGAAGTATTTTCATACTATTATGAGGAGCTACATGTATTGGCAGTTCGGTAAGCTCGAGTGTGACGTAATGGATATTTTTTTCTTTTTTTTCTTCGTTTTTTTTTTTTTTTTTGTTTTTTACATTGGATACGCGTTCATATTTGACAATGTTATACCTATATTATATTATGGCCAAGTTTGTAAATGGATCTAAGTTTTTCCGTGCAATAGCTACTAAAATAAGGTTTTTTTCTTCTTTATATCGCTTATCTTGACTTTATCAGTCGCTTTAATATTTCATTTTTCCGAATGCTGGACCTACTATTAAAAGCCAATTATTCTTATTTCACTTGAGCCGTAGAGCAGATAAAAAAACCCTATGTATACATTGGCTTATGGGCTCGAGCGAGCTGCGTTTAAAAATAAAATTGTTTTACATAAAAACAGAATAATTACCAAAAATAAAATTGATAATGATGATGGAAGGGTGGACATTTTCCGCGTTAGAGCGAAGCCGAGCCTTGAGATGTCACAATAACATCTTGAGGTAGCCGATCTTATCACCGTGCTATCGCGCTTCGAAAATTTGTAAGAAAAGTACGAGAGACCGCGTAAGTAGGCGCTTACTTTCACTCCACTGGGAAATTCTTTCGCGAGACAACGACGTTTTACCGTTTTATACTGGGAACGGAGAGCTTTTGAGGCTCGAGGACGAAAGCAGCTGAAGTCTCCCGCCTAACCCTTCCGCCGTACGGTTCTTTTACAGTTTCTCTCTCTCCCTCTCCCTCCCTCCCTCTCTCTCTCTGTCTCTCTGCTTCCGTTTGCGCGATTTGCTTGGAAACGTGTTTTCAACTCGGAGGTTTCGAGGCCGTAGACTGACTATGTACGCGCTAAGCCACAGCTCGCGTAGAAATATGCGACAGAAGGTTTTGAAACGTCTTTCGCGATGTCCTTAAGATTGCGAAAAATCAATGACTCGATCATAGCTCGCTAAAATCAATGGTATATTTTCGGTATGTCGTGAGATTTCATGGA
Organism: Ceratosolen corneri; assembly: GCA_030522565.1. Taxonomy (NCBI): domain Eukaryota; kingdom Metazoa; phylum Arthropoda; class Insecta; order Hymenoptera; family Agaonidae; genus Ceratosolen; species Ceratosolen corneri. The sequence continues at coordinate 11,046 of JAPYYT010002118.1, forward strand.
CGTGTTTCTCAAAAAGTGCCAGCGCTTATTTAAGTAGACGGGATATTTCATCATCTAGATAAAAATTACTGTACACAGTGACTCGATGCGTGGCTAAAAGAATCTCGTACATCAAAATGAAAAATCAATCTGTTTAACTTTCAAATTGCCATTTATTTAGAGGCTAAGCGACCTAAGCCAGGAGACACCTTTTGAAAATATTTTTAAGTAGCTTATGTTGTTTAATTAATGTACAGCATTAACGCAATAATGTTCGCCGGTTTTACGAGTATTTTCATAGAAATCCCCACGTGTGTGCCTTAACTCCCACTGAAATAATTTCAAAAATTCAGCCTCTAATAATTAAGTTGGTGTGTTAGATCCACTTCGAAAACTCTTAAATGCAGTGTTATAAATTTTGCCTCACTTTTAGTTTCACATGACAGTCATGAAGTTGAAACAACACTATAAACGAACATTACTTACGTAGATTGAAGGAAAACTGTTTATTTTTACGTTGACACATAATAAAAATAGTTCGCCTCTAGCGTGATAAGAAGCCATGTTAAATCAGCGAGCTCGAGCAGCAGTATTTAGAAGAGTATTAATAAATTTTTTTAATTATAATTCAAACAGTATAGGCGAGCCAGTGATATATTACAAGTCGTCGGCAATCATAATTCCCTCGAGAAATAACTTTGCTAGTTAAACGCACAAATACATTAACTAAACGTTTCAATTTATATGGGCACGTAGCATGTGACAAAGTACCGGTCGACACGTTTTCAAACTTTCCAAGGATCACCGAAATCTGGCGCTCGAATTGGCCTTTCTCTATTTTTGAATGCCAATTGGCCGCAATAATAACAACTGATCGTTGACACCGCGGCAAATCGCGCCCCTCCCGACACAATTGATAAAATTATGGCGCTAGTTCCGTCTCGTAAATTATTGGAAAATTACATAAAACGTCATGTAATCGCGCGCACAGGAGACAGAGAGAAGCGGCGCGCAGGATGTTCCGCGTGATAATTTCAAGGACGACGGTACCAACGAGCCGAAGGTCAAGCGACAAGAGCGCCACACGACTTTTCAAGATCGTGAACTTGCGCGCACACACACACACACACACACAGACACACATACATTGATGTAATTGCTCGCGTCATCTCTGCTCGAATGCGATACCAAGATTTTAAGAAACTTTTCGCGTTGGCAATTTCTTAATTGGATCTCAACTCTCTGGCTTTGTAGCTTTTAGCCTCAACTATGTAGTAATTGATGTAAGCGATACATCGATCGACTACATAAATGGATGAAACTAAAATCAAGACGTTAATGGCAAGTTATTTTTCAGATATTGATAAGGGTCGAAAATGTGAAATAATTTCTTTCGACATTATATTTTTGAGAATCGCATAACAATCAATTATATAAAATTACAAATTTTCCTTTAAATCCTATTCTTTGAGACAAGTTTTACACAATAATCCATTACATTACTACTATCGTACTACATTCACTAGAAAAAACTTTAAAATTGAACTTTTTTTTTTTGTCGTTTTAAATGCCATATGTAATGACAATGAAATTGGCTTTCAAGGTCACGTTGCATTAGAAAAATCCTTTCATTATGTAATATCCATCGCGCGTCGTCTTTTAAAACGATGAATTGGAATAAAGCGGTGATTCTGCTTCTTTATTAATTATTATCACTTATTATTACAGTATTCTTAGATCCAACTTTCCCTGCTTCTCCGGGCGTTTATTGGATAAACAAGCGAGCCTCGCGCAAGTCTCCATCTTATTAATACCTTAGTTGGACACAAGTTGCTCATGTGTAATAACTCGGGCAGACATAGATCTGTAAGTGAGCCCTAAAACCAACGAGACCAAGCTCGTCAATGCGCCGCCTCACATCATCCTTACTCCCAACTATTTGTCAGTTGCCGTCCAAAATATTGCGCAGAGTACGCTTTGTGGCAGCTATTTGCCCTCTCCATAACTCAAATGTATCGTCTCGGCAAAATCTATATTATTATGGTTTAAGTTGGGAGGTTAGAGCATGGTTATGCAGAGAGAGGCCAGTGGATTACCCGAACTCTCGACTAACAATTAGCCCAGCAATTTTAATGGAGGCTCGATTAATCACCAGTCGAAAATTGAATATTGCCCCGCCACTAGTACCGCCAATAGTTTGTAGGACCAATGTTTCTCACCCATCATCGATCGGAGCATTTTTAACTGTGGCCGCCGATATTGGTATAACTTACCACTGCATGCACATATATATATAAATGTGGAACGCGCGGCCGATCGTTGCGCAATGGCCGAGCGATAAGCCTCGGGAATTCCTTCCCTCCTTCATTATTCCCCTTTCGTTCGTTCAGTGCTGGCACCATGGCGGGTCAAAAAATGCGCATGCTAGAGCGTGCGGCTGAGGCGGCGGCGGCGGCGGCGGTGGTGGCGGCGGTGGCAGAGGGAGGGAGAGGGCGAAGGAGAGAGGGATACTAATCTACGGGAGGAGAACCTTGAAGTTCCGGTTGGAAAGAACGTTCCTCCTCGATAGCAACAGTGATTCACGGTGAGTGCCTACTTCTGGCTTCCATTGGAGAATCAAGGTCAGAAACCGGAACTTCTCTCTTTCTTCTCCCTCTTCCTCGCACTCCCGGCAGACCAAGCGAGCGACGAGCGGTGAATCGACCGACTTTGATGCAGCCTTAAAAAGTGCCTGATCTTAATGTTTCCACTATGCTGCCTGCATGCCATCTCATCTTTTCCAATCGTTACGCCGAGTCCTCGTCACCTTTTATCTTTTATCATTTATTTATTAAATTCTTAAAGTCGTTTCGTTTATTCGCCAAGCGCGCCTCACTGGCACCCATTCGTTTGGATTGGATTTAAAAACCGATGCTAGGAAATTCCTGGCTAAATAAAGTATACGAGTTCACGTGGAATAAAAGAATTCAGCGTTCCCCAGCAACTGAGATGAAAATAGTGTGTCGTGCTCGGACCAAAGGTTCAAGATCTTCCAATCCGATTTGTCGATTTGCCGAAATTTCTTGCGCTATGTAAAGCCAATGTTATTCTATATCTCGAGGTTCTCCTATTACGTGTCCAATGCAAATACGAGGGTAAAATTTCTTTCATACGCGTGTGCTTATAGCGACTGTGTGCCTAGAATATTTTTAAATCAATTTCGTTACTCGCACTTATATAATAAACAAATGTATTTGAAAATATGATCTTATTGGCATTTGCATGTTGCACTACAAACGTGGCACTTTTTTCAATTGTAAATATATATATTTACACGAGGCCTGTTGCTCGGAGCGTTGGTGTGCTAAATTGTGAATATTATTGTGCTTTAAAGTAAGACTCTCACTTGCTCGGTTAAAGCTTAAACGAAACATTACGTGAAAAGTAAGCAATCGCCATTTGACTAGGTATTTTAAAATTAAAGACACGTGTGGCAAAGATACAAATACAGAGGTGAAAATGTAACAGTTGCAAATATAAATATTAAATATTGCTCTTATCGTCGATACATTAAAACGCAGATAAACATTGAATTCGCAAAAATTGCGATTACCGCGTCTTTTTTTTAATTGCCGATAAGTGCTTTATATGTATGGAAAGAATTCTCGAAACGAAGTTGAATAAAATATTAAAAGTGATTTTAATGTTTTCTAAAAACGCAACGTTACATCGTCACAATAAACCGTCGCTTTGTAACAATTGAACATTATTTAAATTAGCTGGCTAATTTTAATGAACGGTTTTACTCTTAAATCTACACCGCAATAACTGAAATCTGACTTTCTACACTATAGAAAGTAATGTTTTTATAGAACAGATATGTTATATTTTACATATTCGATAGAATCCGAATCTTTATTTCATATCGGAGTTGGATATTAATCTGCTTATGTTTTATTATCAATCGGGTGGAGTTATCAGTAGTATGAAATTGTTAATTATAAAAAGTTATTTCGTTAAAATAGTTGAATTAGAAAATTGTAACAGATATTCCAATGTATGAATATTTACGATTGAAAACTTTATTTAAAACGTCGTACACTCGAGCGTTGAAAATTGTCTTAAAAATAATATCAATATAAATAGCAATTTTTGTTAATTAATTGTGAGTAGCGGGAAAATTAATTTTTTCCCATTGTAGTTTCATTTGCTTGAAATTTCATTCATTTGAACTCACTAAATACAATTGTGAAACATTAAAAAAGAATCAATATTATCGAGCACTTTAACATTGATCGATCAATGCGGTTATATAACAGCAACAACAATCAACCATAATCTCATAAATTCAATTTACTGCACAATATACGAATACATTAATTAATTATAATTATAATTGTCGGACGAAATATAATATTTAAAAATAATAATTTAATGCTGGCTATCAATGAGTGATGGATGCTATTCAATATATTAATTATAGAGGCTGCTAAATGTAAAAGACCCGAAACTCATTGGTTGAACCTTAACTTTCACACTTGACTCTATATTAGCGAGAAAACATCATTGAGATTCACATCGGGATGTTAAAAAATAAATTGAACGCTCGCTACTTAATTACAAAATAATTCCCATCTTAGATAACCAAAATAATAACGATTAAGCATTAAAGCTGCCGTACAAGTGTCACAAATTGCAAAATTGGTGTCAAAATCCATAAATAACGAGGTCACGCGAACCAAAAAAAAAAACAATCGGACCCCTCAATTACAATCAGCTGGTCGTGAAACAAAGCAAAGCAAAGAAGAAGAAAAAAACAACTAAACAAATAAAAAATATGGAAGGACGTTGACGGAAAAGAGTGTGACCAGATCGTTACACGCCCTCGCGTTCGCCTCCCATTCTTAAACAATAACCCAAGGTTTCTCCGCCTTTAAAAGCGACTGAATCTAAAAAAGATCCTTCGGTCTTACGTGAAGCTGAATGTTGTGGCACACCTGTCCTCGAGTCTCGTACCGTTAGGATCCGGAGGCTTGGTTTTCGCTCTTTCGAGCGCGCCACGAGAGCCATTTAAGGATATGGGGAACTCAAGTTTTTGTCGAGTGTGCTGTTACGAAAGACGCGTAAAAACTCATCATTGCCATTAATAAGCTGTGATATTGCCTTGTCTGCGATTTTTTATTCGGCCGACAATTTATAGGGGACGACAATTTATAACTAAGCTGCGTGGACTTTGGAGAAAAACTGCCAAATAGCCGATAATACCGTCTCGTCATTCGTCGTTATTGAACGAAATGGTGAGAAAGGGGAGTAATTATTTCGCGAGGAGTTCGCATTCGGGAGTTTTTCCGTGAATGAAGCTGGAGACAATTGTATGGATATTTAGGTAACGTGCTTTAAGAGCTAGATTTGCTCTTTCCCCCATAATATCGTAAATAGCATGGCATTCCTAAATTGTCATCAAACAACCTGACTATTATTATTTTATTATTTTATCTTTTAGAGAAATAGCAACTTTATGGCGTTTGAATTAAAAGTCAGTCGTGTGTGGTGGATTTGAAATTATACGGTGAAAATCTCGTAATATTCGTTTGTGTAAACTTTCCAATGTTTTTATTCTTACGAAGCTGAGCTCCATTTAGAGATCTTTCACTTTTATAAGAGGAGGAGTCCCTCCTGCTCCCGACAATTTCGCATCCAGTGCGATTTGAATAATTAATTGTTAACAATTGTTTTAGATTTCTAAATTACAGCGAGCTCTCATTATTCACAACGTATAGGTTTCCCTGAGCGAGAAATTCGATTCGAGAGATTTTTATCTGACTTTATACTTCTTTTGACTATTAGAAATTATACGAATCAACGCCCAAGTAATAAGACATCAGGCCATTAATAACCGTAAGATCATAATTTGTATACTTTTCTTATGTTTCCTATAATTTTGATTATAAAATTTTAATTAAAAAAAAAATGGAAAAATTAATCAAATATCGATGCCTCTACACTATTTGTCTATGTGAGCTTTATTATTGGTTAATTAGAAATCAAATTTTTATTTTTTATTTTTCCACGTGAGTGCTCATATGTTATTATGCATTTAATTACCGGCGATTGTAGAACGTTTAAATCATAGCTAACAAAAAATAAAATAAAATGTCTTTACGTTTATTTGTTTTTTGTTTTTTTTTATAAATAATTTGTTATTCTCAACGAAGCTCGAAACTGTTTTTCCTCGAAAATATTAAAACCTTATTTATTATAATTTTTTTTTTTTCATGAATTATTACATTTAAAAAAAGTCTTACGTTTAGATAAATAAAATCATTGCCCTATATACTAGAATCAATAGAGCTGACATTTAAATTACGCAATTTATTATTATTATTATATTAAAAACAATGGAAAAACAGTATAATCTCATTTGATATTTTTTACATGAATACTTAAAGCAGGCTAATGTTGAGTCTCATTTATCTTCATATATATAATATGATAAAAGGTAACATACTTTCTCGCTAAGTATTTTCGAAAGAAATAAGAATTGTGATATATATATATATATATATGTATATAGTACTGCTTATGCTCATTAGCTGATTAAAGCCAGTAATTTTTAATGAAACGTTAATTTTATTTACTGAAAAATATTATGAAATATATTCATTTGACGAGTATCGTTTTGGTATTGATTTTATTTTTTAGAAGTTTAGATTTATGTATGCCACGAAGAAGTTTTAACGTATAAATACTTATTGTTTAACGAAATTATATTTATGGTTCCATTACAAATATCACTTTAATAAGAACACATGAAATTAATGAATTTTTCATTTTCTTAAAACGCGTTGTCCAATCGATAGTGTTATTTATAGCCGCAATTGCAGCTTATGCGAATGAACATGTATTTTTAATAACAATGATACGCTAATTTCTAGCGAAGCAACATGTATATAATCTTTTTACTTTTAGCAATTTGAATTATAGGAGCCAATTTTTGCCATTCAGCAATGCATTTGAGCAGATTTCTCTCGTGTGTTTCACAAGATGCGCATGAATTAATTTTCGCTAATAATTATTCCGTAAATATATCTAAGCCTAATTTTTCATTCCAATAACTGTATAGTTTTAAAATATGCTTTCGCAAGACCTGTTGTATAAGTACTGCACGCAATAAAGCGAACTCGTTAAAGTGCGCGTGACGTTCTCAGATTACCGTAAGACTCGTGGAAAGCAACGAATTCTTACAATAATTCCGTACTCCTCCTCGGAATAATGAGCGAGAAGCGGGATACGATAAGAATGTTTTTAATAAAAGGTGAGGAGGGGGGTAGTGGTAATTTTAAAAAAGTTTTTGGCACCCACAAGTATTTTGGATGCAAATGAAACTCAAAGTGACCCGACGAGTAACCAAAAAAAAACAAAAATAACAGTAATCGTAGTTGAATTTCTAAAGCTGCTTGCTCGTCGACGTAATAAAATTCATAAGAAAACGTCACAATTCAAGATTCACGCGAACATTGCTTGTGCACCTTTTATCTATTAATGTGTATCTGATTCCAATGCGAAATTCAATCGCGTGAAATGGCAATTTATTTCTTATTTATACAATTAGCATTAGTCACTAGCAAGAATTTCCTTCAATTATGTATTATAATGGCTCTTGAGCACGCGCGATTATTACTTTCAATATTAGTTAATTTCTTTGGAGACGCGCGTAACTGTGAATTAATCAAATAATGAAAACTTTAAAAACTGAAATTAATCGATCGCTTAAAAGTTGGTAATAATTGTGTGCGAGGTTATCTGGAATCTTGGATCTTGTGCCGTTTGTTCTGTAATTCGTCAAAAAGGTGATACGATAATTTCAAAATGCCGCCTACAATTCAAGTCTTCTCTCCGTCAACGTTAAATGAAAATATTAATTTACGCTACTACGTACAGTCAATAATATTTAGCACTACATTATTAAAGCTCTTCCTCCATTTAATCAATTGAACCCAATGCTCTTAATGCCATTATAATTGAACTTCTTTTCTTACTTACTTACAAGAAACACCTAATTAACATTATTACACTTGAATTATTTCATAAAAATACTTCCAGGCTTTTATTCTCAACTTTTGTGCAAAATACAACGCTGCAACGCATTGAAAGTACGTCCCATTGAATGCACACGACATGTGCCACAAAACTACTTGCAAAAAGAATATCTTTTTAAAATCTTCCTCCCCTTCACCCCCGCCGGTCCACGCCTTTCTCAACGTTTAAATGCCCGACTGCGTGGAAAGACATATTTCTAGCTGGCAGACTCGATAAGATCGTAATAATACATGGGGCCAGCCCAATAAAAATAATACAAAATAATCCGCGAGCGTGGTTCCGGAATGCCAAATGATACGTAAACGGCAACTATCCGGTCGATAACGAAATTTGCGATATTCCAAAGTCTCATCCGTCGAGGCTCGAATCGAGGCAGCGCAGGCCTCAATAACCACCAGGTCCCTCATTTTTCTAACATCGGCCATATTATTTATACGGCCCATAAAGCGCAATCATTGTCAAGACGTCGGTACACGCGGCATTTATCACATTAATTAAACTTTCAGGCCGTGTACTTTATTCAGAAAAAGCCTCGCTCCGCTTACTTTTACTGCGAGGCGCACGTTAAAGTAGCTGCGATATGCCTCGGCACGCGTGCGCAATGATTTCGACAGCGCTCGATAACAAGAAACGAGCAAAAAAAAAAAACAAAGAAGTGAATCGAAATCGACGCTTTTAATTGCTTTTTATATCAAACAGGCGCAAAAAGCGTCGTCGGCAATTGTCGCGATGACGTGCGGGGGTCGTCGCCGACGACGACGACGATCTCTCCTGAGAAGGTTGTCGACCCAGAGATGCCCGAGTCCCACTTTTACGGGACTTGGCGCACGCGCGCCCGCGAGCACATACGTCTACCTCCGAAAATCACTCCTTTGGAATGTGTTTTTGGAATGGCTCCTCGGGGGGAGCTTGGCCGGACACCTTTGGCCCTCTTGCTACGCGAGGATGCCATTGTGAGCAGTAAAAGAATAAAAACACGAGATAATTCCTTGCCCTCGAACGAATTAATTAAGCCGATTAATAATAAGAAGAAGAAAGTAAGACTTGCGAATAAACAACTATAACTGTGCAAGCCTCTTTAGCTGCTTTCCCGCTTGGCACTCTATCTTTCTCTCGGCGCACACACGCGCACACGCAAACAAACAAACATATCCACCTATTTATCGGCAATTTTATCCACATTTTATCCACATTTTATCCACATTTTATCCACATTTTATCCACATTTTATCCACATTTTATCCACGTTTTATCCACGTATTTATCCACGTATTTATCGGCATTTTATCCACATTTTATCCAAATTTTATCCACATTTTATCCACATTTTATCCACACTTTATCCACATTTTATCCACA
>JAPYYT010002120.1:0-25778 GCA_030522565.1 Ceratosolen corneri
TAACGTAACTAGTTAACCACGGTGATTATGGATGTTGGCACACTCCCGGAGTGCATCAAGAAAGCTTCGAATTCCCGCTCATCCGTGACAGACACTTCTTCATAGATCTCGTCAGTGCCGACTTCCATCTACACGTTAATTCCTAAGATCAATCTAAGCGGCGTATTTCGTAGCTGTTTGTGCAGCATATTGGCCTGTGAGCGTCTGCAGCAAGGAGATTACGAGGAATACGAGATTCTGTAGCTCATAATGAGCAGGTGTGTTTGTGTTGGGCAAAAAAATAGAAGAACCTGCGGCCGTTTAAAGTGTTTATTTAGCTCTGGTTGGCTGTATCACTTATAAACTATGTGCTAAAGCGATAGCTCTTAAATCTATAATGTCCTATTTTCTGGCGATAGGATCGCGCCTGATTGACTCAACTATGCTTGAATGTATCTTTTAATCGTATTGAGCTTATTATGAAAGGACATTGCTCCTCATAATAAAGTTTACAACTTTCTATTTCATAATACTCTAAAACGAAATATGTAATATACTTTAGTTGCTAAAGTATTATCCAGCTATTAAAGGATGAATTCCTATTCCGTTTACGTAATGGCTTTAAATAATAACGGCTTCGTTTAATGATCCATACATTTTCTACAGTACGACTGTCGATATTAAAAAAAAATAATATTAAACGTTGTATTATACTTCAATATAGCAGAAGAAATAGTGCTTCTACTTATCCCCTTTTGTAGCTTATATTGTCGACCCTAAACCCTTTCAAGTACTCGCATGTATGTACACCCTACTCCCTATTCTGACTTAGAAACTTTTTTTTCTTTATGGATTAATAAATTGTAATATGTCCTATATACTATTGTCTGAATATTGTTTATAATCTGAAAATACGGAGTTTTTAACTGGAAACCATTTGAAATTATAAATTATATCAGCATTCAGCAATTGTGATGCAATTGATGTACTATATGTCTGTAATATTAAAAATTAATGCAGGATAAAAAAAATATTCGATAAAAAAATTTTAAAAGAGCACTTGATAACGGTATATCTGTCCAAGAACAATTGTACGGAATAGTTATAATACATTTGAAAATGAATAAATTAGAAATAACTTAGAAACAAAGTATTTTTTACACAATATATAGTATATACGTTTTATATTAATGTAATTAATAGTTTTTAAGGTTTTCTAAAAATACAGAAATATTTGCAAATAAGTATTTTTAATTTAATAAATATGGAAAAGTTTTTATTGGTTTTATTGATTCAAGTAAAATAAAAAAATTATATATCATAATTTAATATTTTCCAAGTATTTAATGAAATATGTATGATTTAATTTTTAATTGTGATTTTTAATAATTTTTTAAAAGTTAAAAGTTTTAGTAATTTATAGTTACATTTACATATATTTGCCCAGATTAAGAATTACGTTTAGCCATGCAAGAAATGCATAATTTTTATAACTTAAAACATCTATATAGAAAGGATTTTAAAATAATTGTTATAGTAATAACCGGAAACTATAAAAGAATAATTATATCGCTTATATTGATTGAAATTAAACTTCTTAACGTTGAGTCTAATTTATCTAAAATAGGTAGACCTATATTTTTAAAGTATATATCAGAGGTATCATTATATGGGTATTAAAAATAAATGTTTACAGTGACTAAAACTGTAATTTGAAATATATATCCTTCCGGTCTTCCTGAAAAGGGTGAATTAATTTCCATAATAAAAATTCTTCGACTTTTCACTCTCCTAATTTATAATTTTGAATGAAATTGGAATGTAAAAGCACCAACGATACTACTTTTTTTTCTCATTCTCTCATTTTATTCTTCGATAATTTTTATAATATGTAAATCATAATTATTATAATAAATTTGATTGTAAAGTATTATTAGTTAAGAATAAAACTAACTCAATTATTAGGAATAATTGAAAAATTCTTATCTAAAACCATTTAAATAAATTTTATAAGTGATTTTGTAATATCAATGAAAATATATTAAAGTACAATGATTATATCATTATAATATAATTAAATTTTTTTGTTTATTTATCTTTGAATAAAGAATATATTTTTAAACTTATGCTGTACTAAAAATATTATGCAGCATTTTCTGAATTTAGATACACTTGTTTCCTGTTAAGTGGTTTGTTGATATACCTTCTTAAGAGTTCATTGTTTAAACGATTTTTAACATTCCATTTATTTGGAAATCCTTGTACCATTTTTTTTAATATTCAAACAATACTTAATTCTTTTTCAGAGTCAAATTTTTTATTATTAGTAGATTGTTTATGTTATTAAGCAATGGTCTGTAATTAAATTGTGATGTTTATTTATGTATCCATCATCAATGTATCTATTTAATTCAAAGAATGCTTGATTTATTGATATAAAAAGAATGACCCATAAATATTTTTTGCGATTTTAGTTATAGAATGGGTTTTTTCATTATAAATGCACGATTGTTTGCATAGGCGTGTCTCGCTATATATACGTATGATGATTTTTTGTTGTTTTATATGGCGAGAGTTAAAGGTACATTTTATATAAATAGTACTTGAAACTCTTATCAATTATACATAAGTAATAAATTAATGCTTAAAATATAGAAATTTCTGTAAAAACTTGATTTTCCATAAGAAAAAAACTGTATATAAAAAGAACTATATAAAACTATATATAATTAAATTTCAATGGCACAGCTCTCAATAACTAACAAGAGTTATATAATTTATATTCCACTGTCTTATAAAAAAGATTAAAGCATATCCGTAGTTTTCATTCAATACTTCTTAATACAATTACGTAATTCAAGAGAAGTTTCCTTTCTCATTAAATAAAGCCTTGAATCTGGCGCGTATAATAAAAACATTGAAATAGAGTTAAAATGAAAAGCTGTTAATTTAATAAGATCTTTTATACTTTTAGTATAGTTTTTTCAAGAATTTTAAAGAAAAATAGTTAAATGAACAAATAGAGCGAGAGAACGAGAGAGAGAGAGAGAGAGAGAGAGAGAGAGAGAGAGAGAGACAGACAAACAGCATATAAAGTGTGACTATGCATGTGTTTGTAAGAGAACGAAATATAGTTATAATTTTACTAATATGTTTTAAATAACCTAATGATGATAAATTTTAAATATTAAATCTGAATATTATATTAAATATTTACCTTTTATAAATTAATTATTTCAATTAAATTTTAACTATGCATTATGTATTTTGTGCAGTTTATAAATAGAATATAAAATTCCACGTGGAAGTTAATATTTAACTTGTAAGTTAATAAATTTTTTTAAATTAAAAGGTTTCCTCATTAAACTACAAAAAATTTCATCTTTATAAGTATTATAAAAATATTTATTGAATTTAATAAAGTTCGGTTGATATTCAGTTTGTTTACTTCAGTCAATCATAATTAAAAACTAATTTACCGACAGAATAGAAAAACAATATATATTAAAATAGAAATAACTTGATTAGTAATAACTACTTTTATAAATTAATGATTAGTCTTTTCAGTCCAAAACTAAAATGTTCAGGTTCACGTTAAAATTTTGTGAATAACTATCAATTTCTTATTCATAACAAAAAATTTTTTCTCAATTGAAAGTAATTTCATTAACAAAATGATGGAAACTGCATAAAATATGTATTCATCTTAAATACATAAGGAACATACCTATTACTCAATATTATTTAAATTATATTTAACTAGAAATTACAAGAGCGATAAGAGAGTTGTTTACGTTTCGCACCATATTACCTTCCTTCCACTTTATCCTAACATCCAATCGATGGCTACTTTATTTCTAAAGGACACTTCTAAACATCGTATCGTTCGCATTCACTTGCAGCTTAAAGTGAGATTGCACGCACACTTATTTATGAAGCAACTAGTGCGATATTGGAAAACACCAACTTGAGGGTTTTGATTCTCATCAGCCGCCCATAATTCGTCGATAATACTCGAACTCTGAATTGGTCGTGATTGATGGTCCTTAAGGACTTAATCTATCGATAAACTTCAGATTATTATTTTCAGAACAAATTACTGTTGATTAAAGTTATTCTGCGTGATCATTTAATTATGGCAACTTGTATAAATTAATTTAAATGAGAATTTGAAATGCGAATTATAATGTAATTATTTTCTACGTGAATAAAGTTTATAAATATTTAAATAAATGTAAAAAAGGTTGAATAAAATATTATATTTCTTATAATATGCAATTGTTATTATAAAAGTCGATAAAGCTTATATAGCTTAGTTTTGTATTGAACGAATGCTCTAAAAGTATAACAAGTGTAATAAAAACTAAGAACATTTTAAAAAATTAATTATGCTTTTACATATTATATTAGGATGATTATTTCTTTTTTAATTAATTTTTAACCCATAACGCTTTTAGAGCAATATTATGTTTTTATGATACTAATGAATCGTGTCATTGACTTTAATATTTTAATATTTTATATAGTTATTATAAAAAATAAAGTATAATTCATATTCATTCCTCGTTTTCATTAAATTTACATAATTAAATATCGATACAAATTAGTATTACAAAAATGATTCGTATTTAAAAATACATATATTTACAGAACTGCTAAAATACAATTAAATAGTCTTTAAAATATTTAATTGATGTATATTGAAATTGCAATATCTATTATATTATGTGCAGAATAGTGTGTGGAAACACATACATTCATTATAATTAATATAAATCTTCTGATTACATTAACAATATTTTACTTCTATAATTATAAAAAAAACCTAGTAATAACAAATTTTTTAAAATTTTATTCGTCATATATACAACTATTATTATAAAGAAGCTTTAATTTTGTAAATTAAATATTTAATATTTGATAGGATTAGATATAAAAAATATAAATAATAAGTAGTAAGATTGCAGTACTGACTGTCCTAAATTTATACTAATACATCTTTCAAAAGGCAGTAATCGATTAAATTTATTTGAATAATAATTATGTTAGCTTGCAGTACCAAATACTATCAATTGCAATAAGATATTTATGAATGTAAATGGCAGCAAGCACTTTAAAAATAAATTAATAACCGATGACAATTTTCTTGCTGCATTGTATTACGCATAGAACGTAAGAATAGCACCATTTATTCAATAAATGTCTTATGGAAGATGTTGCAAAGGTGGAATATAAAGTCTGAATATATATATGGAAAGAAAAATGGAAAAATTATAAATTTGCACTTACCTCGGAATTGCTAGTTGCGATGCTGCTCAAACTCGGTGACATTGCCCCGGTTGCAGGATCGGGACTGGGATCTACATGACCCCACGATATGAGATTCGACCCCTGAGAATACGGCGCCAAATGTGGATGCTGCTGCTGCTGTTGCTGCTGTTGCTGTTGTTGTTGTTGTTGTTGTTGCTGCTGCTGCTGCTGCTGCTGTTGTTGCTGCTGTTCTTGTTCCTTGGAAAATTGTATCATGTGACCAGATGGTGCACTTTGGACCGTCATTGGGACTTGATTGGGCCCCGTGTCGATGAGTGCCAAATGAGGCTGAATTCCAAAACTACTGCCAAGACTGCTAACATTTATCTCGTCAACTGATGATGGGATGTCGGAGGAAGTGCGAAAGGACTGGTGTAAGTACTGGCGCACCTGATTCTTCTGTTTCTGGACGACGTGGTAACGTGTCGGATTCTCCAAAAGCGTTCGTACCTATTACAAAATAGAGAATAAGCATCAATCCCCTGTATTAAATATGTGAAACAAATCGTTGCATGCATATAGTTTTAATAATATATAGAATTTGCACTATATACGTAATGACGTTTTATGATTTTGATTTTATATTCACTTTGTACGAATAGTAAATTAATTTTTATTTATCATGACGCGTTCTATATTATTGTATGTCTGAAAAAATCTCTTAATGTATCCTGGTTTTTATTATTTTATTATCAAATCATTTATTTTTTAAGACTAGAATGAATTTTATTTTAATATAAAGTTAATATAACAATTATATTAAAGAGAAGATTAAAATTAATATTGAACTTCAACATGTTTTCACAAAAGTTATTATTTAATAAACATTAAAACTAAATTAAAAATAAAAGAATAAAATGTTATATAATAGAATTCTTTAAAATATTCAGACTAATTTATGCATTAAAAAAGAACTAATGTAATTTAAGTAATTTCTTGTACATGCACAGAATACGTATACTTCAGATAATTAAACATTTTATCTGTGGCAGATTCATGTTTATCATAAGTAAGGGAAAAAAGAAATATTAATTATTATAAAAATATAACGATATAAAATTTTCATATTAAATTCATGTAAAATTCAATTTAAAAATAAAAAAATAGATGTTCAGTTAATAAATTATATATGTACGGTTTATTAAACAAATAACAAGTCTTATTTCAATGAAGTTTTTTTTAGAAATGAAAATAAATGTGGACTATTCTTTTTGGTACATGTAAATATATTTGTAAAATAATTTTAAAATTTCGAAAAATTTGTCTTAAATATTATTTTATAGTTTATAAGTAATGCATATTTATATTGTATATAAAAAATGAGAACTTATCTGTACTTTACATTTTTAAAATCTAATCATAAATTCTATTGCCATTATATTATTTTCTAATAAATAAAGTAAGTTATTGAAACATTTATTATTAGTCTATTAACAAGTTTAATGTTTATTTATAGTATAAGTAGCTCATATAGAAAATTTATAGACCCTGTAATGAATCATTAATTAAGAGATTTTTAATTAAGAGATTACAGTTTAATAAATATTTATTTTATTTTCATTTAAAAATAAGACAAACTTAACGAACTTATTTCCAAGTAGAAGGAAAATTATTAAATATTTCGATACCAAAATATAAGAATTAATTTTGTTGAATTAAATGTTTATTATTAATTTAAAGGCTTTTTCAAAAATAATAATTTTTTTATGATGGAGTTTGATTATTCTTGTAAAAATTACCAGCATTGAAAACTTTCTATAAAATTAAATTGTATATTAATTAATTTGTTATAAAAACGAATGAATGAAGATGAATGATAAATTCAAACTTATTAATTATTATACATTGTATAATAAACGATTAAAATAAAAAGATATGATACTTATGGAGATTAACTAGAAATTATTTTTATAATAATGTACATTAATTGTTATATAAATAAATAAATTAAAAATTTTCCTGATAAAACTTCTATACTATTATAAGTAATTACTTCAATCGAAATTAAGGAAATATATTTTATTTTTAATTGAAATATTGTAATTATATGCAGTCTTAGCCTTATGCACTTTTCCTTTCATAAATAACATTATTTTTTAAAATGTAATGTTTGAAAAAATACAATATTCATCATGTTCAATTTGCAGTTTTCATTTAATTCACTAGAAGAATATTATTAAGTTTTTAATTTATTTTAATAAAGCAACATACATTAACATTATTCACTTTAAAACAGAATTTGTAAATAATAAATTGTTCTTTGTATTTGAATGTTATGAATTTGAATTTGAAATTGCTTTGAATTTCAAAAAGGATAATAAAGTTCTCTCTATAGTTGAATATTGTATTTTTAGTTATAAAAGTTCTAGTTATAAGTTTAGAATATATTAAAATATTTATCAGACCTTATAGGACATTTATAATAATGAAAAACACCTATAACCAGAGAAGTTATAAAAATCAATACATAGAAGAAAGTAGTGAGCTATGGAATTACATTTACAATTACAAATTAAAACTTTAATTTCATTTGATTTTTAAAACACACTTTCTATATGTCAACATAATAATATCGACATGAAATCAGATATTCGTATAAATGACTTAAATCGATGTCATTGTGTGCGCAACGGAATAAACGTATATCCGTGCCTGCATCATCATTCTCTATTTTGTCTAAATGCATTTCTCTCTCTCTCTCTCTCTCTCTCTCTCTCTCTCTCTCTCTCTCTTCGTTAGTGCAAACGGGATACTACAAAAGCGACCAATATGGAAGAAATTGTAATCTAATACTAATTACAGACACATATATATAGTGTATATATATATGCATTTGTTCATTTGTACATATGACAGCAAAAATAACTTTTGAAGTCTGCTTAAATAATCATATTTTGATCGAAAATTTTTCTTTAAATATTATAAGATTAAAATTCTTTCCATATTTGTTACAAAATAATAATAAAATCATAAATAATATTAGTTATAGAAAATTATGTGTCCTTACAATTGATAAACATCTTTGATAATTGTGAAATGTATACTTACGCTTAGTAGATTATGTTACATAGAAAAAATTTAAATAAGAATTAAAGATAATTTAGTTATGAATCTCAATATTTAATTTATTATTATATCATAAATTCGAAACAAATGTTTAATAAATTTATTTTTGAATTTCAATGTTCTATTAGATTACAAAGTTTTTTATATTTATTATATTTATTTATTATATAGGTATACCAGAATATTCATTATTAACTTAAATTTTAAGATAAATTTAAAAAATTATTTACGTAGATATAATTTCACTTTATTTTCATTCATATCCATATGAACATATCTTTGCTCTTGAAATTAATCGGTAAGCAATTAAAGTCAAACTATTACAAAACTACTGAAAGAAAAAAACTAAAGAAAAACTACAACAATTGCTACAAAAAGAAAACTAGAATTTATAATAACTAAATACATAAACAATTCCGATTGAAATTCAGTGCATACCTCGGAATTCATTAAAAATAATCATACATACTATTGATAAAATTGAAATCAATGATTCACTCTTAGCATGGCTCAAACTTTTTGTTTACCCATTTATTTAGTTACTGTCCAACAAGATGTCACTAATTTTTTCCAAATAAAAATGTAATGGAATTTAAAAATATATTGAACGGAAGATAATCGGAATATAAAAGTACAAGAATACCCTTCGCTTTTTTTCGTAATTATTTATAAGTAATAAAAATGTATACATAATTTTTCGTTACCGTGTATAATATAATCATCAAGGCAGATTTTATGGTACTTATATTCAAATATAGAAAAACGTTTTATTCAAGGAATTTATACAGACTCGTGTAACTAATACAAAATTTGTATAAGAAAATTATATTAGTTTCCACATTTGACAGATGACTTTATTTATAAACATCATATTTTAAAAATTGTACTAAAAATTATAATTCTGTACGTGAAACTCAGTACTAATAATAGTAATTAGAGTCGTATAATTAAGTTTAAACTAGTATAAAAATAAAAATAAAATTAATATAGAATTCGTAATGTTAATGATATAGAATAATACAGAATTTAATAAAAATATTACTGAAACTACAAGTGGTAAAAGTAATATTTAAAAATTATATAAAGTTTGATAGAAGAGCGTACTATTCCACGATAAAATGAAGTAATATATGACTTTAATATTAAATGAAATAATTAGAAAAAGCGTCTCTTGTTATACAATTTATTAAAAATTATATAACTTGTACTATGTTATATTAAAAGCATAACATTTATTGTGTTGTACTAACGAGTTCGAACGATTTTCCAACAAAGCATAAAATAAAAAATTTATCTTTATAAATTATAAATTATAAATAACTAAATTAATTCTAAAAGAAATTATTAATAATGTTAAATTAGAATGGAATTCGTTGAGGTTGTGCGATCAATTTTCGAACAATCGCATGAAAGTCCACAAGAAATATTAGATATGTGATTAAAAACCACAGAGAAATTCAACGAAAATATAAAATTGGATAGAGAACAGTATATAAATGTATTGATTATAACTCTCTTTCTCTCTCTCTATTTATACACGTGTAAACATTAATTGAAAAAGTATTGTAGCAGATTATTCCTTTTATTTGAAAATCAAATAAAATATTTTTACAAATATGTAATTTAAACATTGGTTTAATGAAGAATGAAAGAAATTTATGAAAAAATTTTTTATTATAATGTCGTTTTAAATTATATTTTTTACGTTATTTTAAAAACTGCGATTTTAAGAACATTGTTTATATTCGATATATCAATTTCATACGTATATAAATTAACAAATATTGTAATTGAATTTTTAATCAAAACATCAATATTATTCAATCTGATTAAATAGAACATATTTTTCTCTTACATTATCTAATATTGTACTTTCCTCGCAACATTTCATTTTGTAGATTTATAAAAGGCAATCTGATAATGATTTGGCGCTTTATGAAAGTTTAATCTCTTTTCTCCATTATCTTGCTCATCTTTTTGTACCTTTTTCTCATCTTAATCAGCTTCTTTAGCTTATTCTTATTAGTTACCCGAATAAGCAGTTAATCATTTTAGGAGATTTTGACAAAATGTGCAGGATTATTTCATTTATTCAGTAATTACATTTTTTATATGCTTCATATTTTTTACTAATTTTAAGGATATAAAATTACTTTCTTGAATAAATTAAATTTTGAGGTTTGATATATTAATATAATAAATCAAATAACTCTTTATGCAAATGAATATAGATACTATATTAACATTACAAATGTTTAAAATTGACTAAAATACATCTGTGTTATAAAATAACGTATTTAAAATATTGATAATTTTGTATTTTGTACCTAATATATTATTTCATATATGCGTTTATATGTACATTTATTCATGGATTCTTTATAAATAATAAACAGAGAATCGTGCTCATATATAAATATTAGAATATTTTCTATATATATAGAATATTTAAATATTAGAAGTTTTCAACCAGTTCTTAATTTAATTAACAAATCCAATAAATCTATTTCATACATAAAATCATTGATTATGAAACAATTAAATAATCCTCAAATATATTTTTAATATAATTTTGAAGTAATATTAAAAAATTTATCAAATAATATTGATAGCTAGTAAATATATTATACACGTGTATATAAAGAATACTAAATTTAATTAACCTATAATTTAAATTGTCTAGAAATTCATAAAACAAATTTAATTTTTGCCAAATACTTTTTATTTTTTTATTATTTTACTGCACTAGATTATTTAGTTATTTGATTGATCGAAAACATTATCATATTACAGCCCGAATTATCAAGATTCTTTATTAAATTATAATTAATATTGAATGATAAGTATAATTAATGGAAAGCATTATGCAAATTAAAAAATAGCATGTTCTTTTAAGCGAAGTCCAAAATCTGATTCAAAACGATCGAATCTTTAACATGTAGCTACGTCTTCTCGACAACGCTCGCTCTGCTTTAGCTTTAGATCAAGAGATTATGACGAAAATCCAGATCTGTAAGCCATGTATAACCAGTGTCGTGTATTGTCGCAAAATACGTCATGCGTGAATCGAATTTCGTCTAGAGGAGAAGAGCCCAGACCGCATACCCACCTGGAGTACTTGAGGCGGTACATCGACGCCGATAGCGGGAAGTTGCACCGGGGGTACGGGTCTCGGGGGCGCAGCCGCAGGTCTCTGCTGCTGCAGACTGTGTCGGAACTCAGCCTCCCGGCGTTCCTGCTCCTGGAGCTGTTCGCGCATCAACTGAAGCTTCAGCTGGGTACGCGAGGTCGGCGTCGCCGTCTTGAAGTTTGGTGGGCTGGAAGCAATAGGAGGACCAGCTTTTACAATGCGAGCCTAGCTTGCTTTCATGTGTCCGACTCATCTCGCATTCGATGCATATGTTCATGATGTAAGTGGTAATGTATACTATATGACCGCACTTAGGGAAGAAGGCTTTTAGAGAGCCGAGGACAATGTAATTTTATTTATTGATGAAAAGCATGTTAATTATGGAATTATTAAATGACGATTTTTCTTTTAGTGATTCATGCTGCTTGGACAGAAATAGCGTCTCATTAGGTTGAAAAGTATTTTCGTTTTTATTTGCATTAATAAATTATTACACGCACATAAATACTAGATAAATATAATGGACTAACTGTGTAAGTTCTCTTTTTCTAGTTACATAAATAACTGCCTTCAATTAAGTTTTTGAAATTAAATTATATCCAGTTAATCCATAACTATTGATAATTTTTGCCACAATTTCTCAATTGGGGCTAATATTGTTTTGTCTTATCCAATATTAACGAATGAAGAATTATTATAAAAATATAATGGGTAATATAGTGTAGTATATTCTTATGTATAAACTTGAGTATAAACTTGTGTAAAAAAATTATTAAATGAATAAACCCGTGTCCTCATTAATTCTATTCTGTAAATACTAATACACACACACACACACACACTAATCATCATCGTTATAATCAGATTTTTAATAAAAGTTAAATATCCTAATTAATGGTATATATAACTTATAGGTATCACTGTATATTTTATATATTACAATAAAATTTATAATACAAGTGATATTTATAATAAATTAATAGCCCTAGTCGATGTTGAATTTTACATTCATCTTTGAAATTTCTAGAAATTAAATCATTTCACTTTGTCTTGTACTTTGATTTTATTGTATTTCCCCCCCATATAAGTTTAATGCAGCTAATTTATCTTTATCATCACTAGTAGCATTGCGTACTTTTGTAAAACTGCTACCCAATCTCACGGTATATAATTTTTGTAAACTTTTATAAACTTTCTCTTAACCGAGAATCCATGTACAACGTATAAAGCTCTCATGCACGAAATTAGCGTCGGCTAAGTTATGATATAGCTTCAAAACCATCACAGGATGAGTTGATCTGTTGTTCTTTCGAGCTTATAAAGGCGCGAAAATTCTGTCGGTTACACCTTCATATTGCATTTCAGGTGCTTTAGTATTTACGGATGCATGAAAGCTTATTCCCATCTCTTGTTTACTTCATTTTATATTCTCATTTCTAATTTCTCACTTCATTTGGCTGCTTGCAATACTTTATACAGCATTTTTTTATTCTTTTCATGAGTATGACTACATTACCATTGATTACAAGCTGCTACTTATCGAACCAATTACTGGATCAAGTTTTCAAATATAATTAAAACTGTGTTAACGTTACCAAATTGCCAATTAATTTAGTCTTTAAACTAGAGTCTTGAAACTACTTATAGTATTTGCTATTTAATTGCAAACCTTTGAAAAATCTAGGATTCATAATATATAGAAATTGAACTTTGTTACTTTTTATAAATAATTTCTTTACTCGTTAATATTTCGAGAATAAATTCACATAGTTAAATAGTATTTATAAAAGAATTATATTTAAATTTTAGGTATTTTACAAAATATTAGATGCAGTTTAATAAAGCTACATTGGGACTTAGAATAAAATTCATTGCTTCGACTTTTAATATGTGATTTAATAATTCAATAGATTCATTATTACAATATTAGCAACTATTGTTCGAATATCTATATACACAGATGTAATTATATGATAATGATAAACTTCAAATATTCAAGACTAATATTTAAGGCCTCAATTATTTAAGGCTAAACAAAACTAAACTTATTAGTTTAAACCTATATGTTTACTAAGAATGCAAGTTATTTTTTTAAGTTTGTATATTTTTTTCTTTGTCATTCATTAGATACTTTTTATTACTTTTAAGCAGCAATTTGAAACAATGTCGTAAAGCTTAACATTTATATAGCGCAGATTTAATATTGTAATTATAATAATTTGAATAATTTAACCCTAAAAGTATTTGTAAATAAATATCTGTATATCTTATATATAGAATTAAACTATAGTCTTTATTTAAGTTATTAATATACGTTACCTCCTATAAGATCATATATAAATAAGAATTTCACATGGTCGTAATGATACCATCAATAACACTTACATTATAAAGATCTCCAATAACTTGATTTTGAATCTTTCATTTCAAATAAAAAATTTCTTTATGGTATTTTTGATTTATAGGGAATAAGTTAGACAAATTTTCTACCTTTAGTGATTAACTTCACTCATTTCTATTATATTCAATATCAAGATCGTAATTTTTAAATCAGATCTTCAAAATTTATTGATTTTATACAATCTATTATTAGCGATCTATTATAGCTCAGATTTGTGTATAAACTATTTCAATATATAAACAAAAGAACAAAAATTTTGTATGTATAAAATATTCTTTATTGTATTCAATATAACTACTTTTAAATAATCGTTAAAAATTCCCTTTTATATACTATTTATTTTAATATTCATCTAATAATGTTAATAAAAATATCTAAATAAACTGTGCTTCAACTATGGGACGTTATTAATGTGCATGTACAAGTAGATGACATAACTTAATTTTTCATATTTGACACTGTAGACCATTAATACAATTTTTTAAAATAAATAACTCATAATTACTCATTTTAATATTTTTAAAGAACAGTGTTCAATATCTTTTAGTATTGTATATCAAATAAAATAAGTGTATCAATTTAGGTAGTACATACGTAATACATGCATAGTAGTGAATAAAAAATATACTTAGGTAAATAAAATTTTATTGAACTGATCAACTAAATATAAAAAGTATTATCAAATAAATTGATATATATATATATATACGCTTGTGCATATACTACTTAAAGTTATCTAAATTATTAAAAATATTTATAATACTTTTTAGAATTAATGTTTTGATAACTTGTAAAATTCAAATATTTTACCATGTTGAAATTCGTAGCGATAACCTATATTTATTCAAATTTAAATACAAAATAAATTCTTTTTAAAATTCAATTTAACAACTTAATAAAAAGTTTGAACATACTTCATGAGAAAGCTAATTTAGCTAGAGACATTCCAAAATTATCAAACTAATTTAATAACTATTGCTACCAATAACGAAATAATTACTTTTTTATTTTGTCATCGTTTAATTATATTCTGTAACTATTTATATTAGTCTTCTCAAATATTCAAAAGTGTATATAATTCTCTGCAAATAATAAGTGTATATAATTATATATAATTTTTGTTATCAATGTAAGCTCTTAATGTTGAATTATTTATATTATTATAATTAAATTGAAACAAAATATATACTCTTATTACACAGTTAATTTATTTATTTATATTTCTTTGTAATTAAATATTTGTTTCATTTTAATTTTTGAAAACATAATTATAAATTATGGCAATTGTTTTATAAAGTTTTCAAAATTAAAATTGACTAAAAATTAATTTCGGATCATATCTTATAATTATAAATATTTAGAATCTAAATAATTTATCTTTTACTATGAATCATAAAGTAACATACAATACAATAATTTGCTATTTTTCAAATTATTAGATCGATACTCTCTTTTTCTATTGAACATAGCTTAAATCAATTTATTAAGAGTAAATGTAAGCAGTAAAATTAATATTAAGCTATTCAATTCAATTCATTTTTAACTAATAATATTTGTTTGCATTTATGTGCTCGCTTTTTCAAATATTATTTATTACAACATTTACTGTTCGTAATTATATTCTAGTTTTGTATTAGGCTTTTTGAACTATTTATATTAAATCTTATATTCTTTTCCATCTCTTTTAATTGTTGTAAAAATCAATACTTGCTTAAATTTGGAATAATGAAGAATCAGTACTGAAACCAGATGTAGAACTTATTTATACGGTATTAGTATTTTCTGTATTATTGATTATATAAAAAAGTGACATTTTTACACTTTTATTAACAATTGCAGTATTGTAATTGTTTTATTATTCTATAGCTGGATTTGGCTACAATTTGATAAGGTTAAATAAAATAATCCACTTGTTATAGCTCTTGATATATTACCATGTTAAATTTCTTATTAATTAAAGTTATTTGTGTTTATGCTTTGTTTTATTTACAAATGAATCATTGAAGTTTAAAATAGAAAAATATTCAGAAGAATCGATGAACAGTGTATTTATTGGTGTAGACTCATAAAGGATTCATATGAAATTGTCATTTTAACTGTTCTAACTTTGATTGGGTTTAAAAGTCCTTACAATTATGTAATTTTTAATTTCATTTTTGAATTTTATATTTCATTTACTAATAATAAATCAATTCAGCATTAATATCAATAAAAATCAAATCACCCTCACGCTATTTATTAATTTATTAATTTATTGATAATTTATAATTTAATTTAACAAAATTAAAAAAAAGATTGAAAGGTTTTATGAAATTTATGAAATAAAAAGATATTATTGGTTAATTAAATTTATACGGCTTATCTATTTATGTCTTTATGTATTACGAGAAATACAGAAAGACCAAAAAAACAAAAAGTGTTAGTGGGAGAGAGAGAGAAAGAGGCTTTTGTTTTCTTGCTTGCTTATAAAACGAACAAGAAAACATACGTAATAAAGTAATACTTCGCTTTAGTATGTCAAGGCCCTTTGTTTCTTAAGGATACGGAATACTGCAATTTATATAATGTTAGTAGAAAGGATAATAATTTAATATATTAATATTATGTTTGTATTATCAATTAAATTACATAGATATTTATATAATATATTATTCTGAAGAAAGACACAATGTTTATACAAATTAATGAATTTTTCGAAATAAAATATCTATTTCATATTTGTTTACATTTATGTTTATTTTATGTAACAATCATGTATATATATATTATATTATAATGAAATTATTTATAAATATATCATTTAGTTTTTACAATAATATTATGTATATAACAAATGTATACATTTATACAGATTTAATGTCAACCAAATAGTAACAAACACATTTGGAATATTTCGACTCTTGGAAATAATAGGCGAGCGAGTGGGAAGGAATTGATTTGATTCTATTTTAATTTCTAAATTTAATAATAGTTAAATAATATTTTATAAAAAAGTCAATTCCCAACTATTAAAAATCAAAAGAAAAAAGCACCTGCTCATGTAATTATTTTTTTTTTTTTGTATTTTCTCCATGTTGAACTTTGTTTAATTGAACTTTGTTATTCTTATTATCTTATATACTTCATTGAAAAGTGTTCGATAATTAGCATTATATCAGTCTAGTGACGAAACGATTGTTTTTTTTTTGTTATTTCTTTTAAGTCTTTAATTGAAATGATAAAAATATTATTTGTAGATAATTAATACATATTCATTTTGTACTTAAAATGAATGAATCAACAATAATAGTTTTTATCTTTCTACAATTAAATACTATGATATAGAATGAATTAATGTTTATATTACACATTATTAGTTTAGCGTTACGTAAGCATAAAACTAGACGTAAATTAGTTCTTGTCAATAATACATTTTTACTGTCAAAGTGTGTCTAAATTAATGGAGTGAAACGACGAATGATAACAAAATATCGGTAATACAGGGAAACAACACGTTGCTCGAAACTTCACTAAATCGTCACTAGGTAGCACTCATAAATAGCTCGGTAATCGGTAACATTTGATTTTTGCCCTAATAAAAGTATGAATTTTTAACAAACTTATTTTTTTATTGATTTCAAATGTGATATTTTTCGGTATACTCAAATTCAGGCTTAAGTGAATAATTGAAAAAGTCACGTATTAAAGAAAGTTATTAGCGTTTGAATCATCGAAATGTGCAGAAAAAATCGGAAGTGGGAAGAAGGAACGAATAGTAGTCATAAAAATAAGTACGTACTATTGAATTTGAATATTGCCACTCGCGAAATACTTGAACTTCCAATGGCAGACTGTATTTAAAGAACTTGACACCGCTGTTTTCACGGACATTGTTTACAAGTTCTACCCGAAGACCGAAATCTTGTATGATCAGATATCAGGGCTCGTAGCAATTATATACGCGTGAATGCTTCACATATTAGTGTTAAAACTTCGTATCATACAAAATTATAAATCAGTGCTTCGTCTTTTACAATAATTTAAAATGTTATGATCGTTATTCTTAAGATCGAAATTGTATACATAGATCTTATATAAGATCTGTATAAGATTCTCAGCTCTGGTATTTATTTTTATTAATACTTATTATTATTTTTATTAGTTTTATTCGGTAAAAACTACTGTCTAGTTCAAATGTGAAATTCAAAAATATGTATGTTTAGCGTGCAAAAAACAATGGTACCAACAAGCATTCATAAATTCTATAATTTCCGTGAACTATTAAAATTCTGGAATTCGCTTTGTGAATATTTTTGTATAATGCACATAACATTAATTGTAAATATAGTAATATGATATAGCTATTCAGTTAGATAAAAGGTTAAAACTCGTTTTTAAAAAATGTTTAAAAAAAATTAAAAATTAAAATTAATTAAACAATAATGATGTATTTATTATTTTTAAATTAAATTCAATTTTAATGCTTTTAAAGATTATGTGATAATAACACTTCTGAATTTATTATAATTTCAATTAGAAAACAAAAACTCAATTTTCAACAACTTAAAATTATTAATTATTAATTTATACCTTCAAATTTCTAGTTTATCAATTAAGATTAATTTATGAAAGTTAACCAAAATCTCAAACAAAATTATCAGGTATTTATATTAGACATTCAGAATAAATGATTAACTGTTCAAATTTATTATAAATAATACGAATAATTTAAAGATCGAAAACAAACGTTTAAGAAAAATATAACACCAATTTTTAAAAAGGTACAAAATTCAAAATATTAAATAAGTGTAATAGCGTAATTTAGTATATCGTTAATAATAATTTATGAAAAACAATATTTAAAAATAATGAAATCTTAAGAAGATGAAAAGAGTGTCACAAAATAAAAACAACAAATTTATGATAAAAGATGAGAAATGAGAAGATATTGAGAAAAATAAAAAAATCAATTATTGGATCAAATTGAATATATAGTTGGATTGAAGTGTATGAAATGCAAAACCAGAAAAGGAGGCATAAATTTTTCTGATAAGAATGACTGATAAAGAGTCAAAAGAGAAACAATTCTTTAAATACGAGACGGATGATATCCACGATGAATCACTCGAGGTAATACTATTCTTCTAACGTATATTTACCAACAAAGAATTTCTATTACTTACGCAAATTAATTAAATTCATTTTTTAATTTAAAACCATTCAAATGTGTTTTATTTTTTCCCTATAGAGATGAAAATATTTATAGAGATCAGAAAAAGCAATAATTTGTATTAAATGACATTTTAAATGCCGTTTAATACAGAACAATTTACTGCATATTCTCATGCTTATTAAATTGTAAGATAAAATAACTTCCAAATATTCATTAATCATTCAATTACTGAACATATACATTTCTATTACTTGTTTTGAAAATAATTATTGTACATTATTATATGAATTGTCATAATGCGTCTATCGTTTTTCTTAAAACTCATAAATACATGTTTTATTCATACGTAACAACTGCTAGAAATTATATTTTTGAAGAATATTATCATATTAATAAACGTTTGTAAAATGAATATTTTATGCATTACTATAAGTTACAGCTATTTAAGTTAAATTCAACTTTTTCCTAATTGCTGGTTTATTCATTTTTCTCCTCGAGCGGCAATTTATGGTATATGTACTTTAGTTTTTTCTTTGGAGTTCCATTTCGTTTTTAAATATAAGTATATAACTCTATTAAAATTAATAGAAATAGAAATGAAAAGTATAAAATTTTCTGGTAATTTTATTAACAGATGATGAAAAAATTTCAATTTAGTATAACATTATAATATAATCTATAATACTTACATAAAAATTTTCCATTATTTAATTTGTCTCAAGAAAATGTAAAATGGGAAAAAGAGTAAAAATAATATTTATTAACGAAATTTTAATTTAATTATTTTTTGAAAGTTATTTTTTAGAACCTAGTATGGTTGTTTTACTTTATAGTTAATAATTATTGTTTATAACTAATATATCACAATAAAAATATTCTTTGTGTCGACTAAGAAATCAAGAGTTTTGAAAGGTATTTTAAAATTAGTTTATTAAATATAAATAAAAAAAGAATGTTTAATATAAATAAATGCTTATTTAAAGAATCATCTAAACTGTATACTAATCTTTCATATTACAGTATTTTATGTTTATTAAATATAATGATAATTAAATTCAGTGAAATATATAAATTTAAATTCTTATATAATAAAATGTTTTAATTTTATACAATTGTTGTTATATTATATAATTTCAATTGTATATTGCAGTAATATTCTACTTTGCTAGGATACACTATATATTTTTGATAAAGAATGAAGAAAATATTTATTTTCTAAATAAATAAAATAAAATAAAAAAATATTTATTTTCTATTAAAATTGGATTTTTATATTTCATATATATTAGGATATATGAATTCACTTCATAATATATATAAAATATATATTGTTTTCAATTTTCCTAAAATATATATTATAAATGATATAAAATTATATTTGATATAAAATTTATTTCATTTAAAATTAAATAATTACTATCATGAATATATTAATTTTTCAGGACTCATAATCTTTTAATCTTTTTAACATTTTTTACATACGTACTTAATCAAGATGCATTTAATAAGGTTGTGAAAAAAGTAATGTAAACTTATGAATAAAATGACAAAGGTCCATAAAATCATGTTATTCGTTAACATTGTATTATCACTATTTATTAGGTACTTATATCATATTCAATCGAAAAAATATGATTATTTGTAAGAAACAGTATTTTTGTAAAAGTGCAGATAAATCAATAATTATTATTTAAATACTTTTGTAATTTCGTTAAGATGGCGCTGTGCATACTTTACAAAAAGTTGCGTATTTTTATTTTAATTTTATAATAAATTACATATATTCAATTTATACGTAAATAAATGTCTTTTATTTAATATTTATTCATATATTGCGCAATAACTTTTTTAAATAATATAGATTAGTCAGTGACATATATAAAACTATTATTCTAATTATGTTTTTCATTTTATACAATATTTAATAAATTATACAGACTAAAAATTATATGAATACACTGTGCCAACAAATATATTTATAATCTATTAGTCTATCTGTAAATTTAAAAGAAAATTGAGTTATTAATAAATATTTCCTAGCAAAACATTTCAAATAGACTAATTTTCTTAAGTCTATATAAAATTGCATGGTTTATTAATAATATTTAAGCAAATAATGACCATCGACGATATAAAAATAAATAATTATAAAAGATATACTAACTCTATTTAACTAAAGGATTTTAATTTGAAAAGAATAGTATTATAAAAAAATTATAGAAAATTATGACATGTTTGTGTAAATAAACAAAAAAATATTCATTGTTTCAATTAACAAGATTAGAATAGCATTGATTTGAGAATTATTAAAATAATAATATAAAAAGTAATTTTATTTTTTATGTATTCATAAATTATTATATAAAGTTTTAGCCAAAAGGATGAAACGATTTTAAATATTTGAAGTATATTTACAGAAAGAATATACATATTAATGCTATCATTTTTGTAGATATAATTATATAATACATTAATACATTATACAATGTATATAAATATTATTGGAGTACGTCTATCTGTATACACAAAAAGTTGTAAAATTAGGAAAAATAGTTTGCTTCTTTCAACTTGTGTTTTTTAAAATTCTTTTACTACATGATCTCATCAAAATACAAATATTAAAAGAATAAAGATAAGTCTATCTTATAACAATATGTATTTTTTCGTTTAAAAGTATAGAATACTGAAATAATAAAAAATAGTATTTTTTAAATTATAAATTATCACATTATTTTTTTCTGATAACACATATTCTTAGGCACTATGTTGAGATTATTCTAATATGAGTTTGATTTTATGCAATAAAAATTAACCTATTTACGTTAGTTGATTACGTAGTTTTTAAGTAATATATTATGATAATCAATCATTATAAATATTATCTTATCGGTTGGTTTCTTTAACTATGTTTCTGCAATGTTCAATATTTTTTAAATGTTTAAATATCTATTTTCGTTTAAATAGTTGTAGTTTAATAGCAATTGAATAAAATTTAGATAATAAAAATTTCAGGGATCTTTCTTATTTATGAAGTATATTTGAAATTAATTATATTCTTAAATGCCATGAATACTGCATTTAAAATAATAAAGTTACTTCTAAAAACATTATTATATATCCTGACCATGATCAAATAGATTCTAAAATTATATTTATATATAATTTTTATATTAAAAAGTTCATTTAACGTTCACTAATGAATAATATATTTATGAAACTAATATATTAATATTAGCTTAATATCAATGAAATAGTTAATACTATATATCGTTAGAATAAAAAAGGAAATATTTTATTTATGATTAGTCTAATATTTGTTATAATATATTATATTAATAGAATTTTGTCGAAGAGAATACATTAACAAATTTTTTTAAATAAACTAAAGCCAATTAATCTTATTATAATATCTATATAGATATTTTATTTTATAATATTTTAACTTTATTTAGATCTAGAAGTATTCTAATTTCGAAATAATACATACATTTTTATTATCTTAGGTCGAAATTAAAAAAATTATAACAAATATGTTTTCTAACTATAAAAAGTATATTATATACAAAAAATTTGTTAAATCAAATTCTTTTCAAGGTATACAATACAAACTATACGTATAATACCGACTTTTCTTCTTTACAAATATATATTACATATACAAATACATATACAAATGTGGATATAAAGTAAATAAAATATATTCAGTACTGAATGAATAAATATATAATTAAATTATTTAATAAAAATAAGAAATATGAAATAATCGACAGAGATTTTTATAATAATATTTGCTTAAATTCTAATGTCAACAAAAATAAATTTACAATTCTTAGGATCGGTCCGTTATGCTATTAATTGAACTTATTAATTTTACCTTACCAAATTCAATTGCTGTTATAATTTTGTAAATTTTAGGCCACGTACATACAATAACTTTGCCAGAATTTAGGCAAATGGAAAAATCTATTTGTACCCAAGTTTGAATCGTATGTACGTTGCAAGAGCAGCCCATTGTGGCCTACGAGGTCGTACTAATTAAAGAATTCAATGCCACCAACGATAGTGCAGTGGGAAAATGGGAATTGGTTTGTATTGACGTTCACAATCGAGAAAACGTATAAATATCGGCAGTCGGTAAAAACGAGTATCGACAGCTGGAATCGATTGAAAATCTTGAAGTTATTTAGCAGGCACTTCATGTTCGCATACATGTGTAAAAATCATTTTGGAATTATGCTATATATTACAGCAATTCTCCATCTTTTACCTTGACATTGAGATGCTTAGTCAGTGGTACATATTGTTTTATAAACTATTTTTAATACTTCATTTGATTTCATCGATGAGTTTATAATCAAATTCATTCTGCGAACAATTAAATCATTATATATAGTACGTCTTATTTGAATTATTATTACTTTTTTATTAGGTTTTTATTACGTTTTTATTATATTATAAACAGAATAGTATTTAATTATTACCTCATTGTTTAAAAATTCGTTACTAGAAATTAAAAACAAATATTTTAAAACAATTTTGATTTTTAAATGTTTATATGAATATTTTGCTGAAATACAATTTTATTTATAATTAAAAATAAAATAATAATCTTAATATCGTAATTTTAAGATTAGAAAATAGTGATCCATAGACAAAATTTTTAAAATCTAATTTTAAAAATGAATTTTTACAAATGAATAATTAAAAAATTGATATATTATCAATCTACTTTATATTAATCTATTTGATAAAGTCTTTCAACTACTGATACTATTTACTACAATATAGAAACATTTATATTTAATAATTTATTTTAATATCTGTATTCTATATTTATATTTATATTTACATTTATATTTTATATTTATATTTTAATATTTTAATATTTATATTTAATAATTTACATTTAATAATTTAAACATTTATTAATTAATATTGAACCATTTATAAAAAAAGCCATAATATTTCTTTGTACTGGATATAAAAATCCGGGTCTCAAGACATACTATCGAACAAATCACTTAATCTCTGTTGAAGATGTCTAATAAAGAATGTTTTACGTTGACTCATTGCAGATAATACATTAACGGATCAAAATCTTTTACACAAAATTGAAAAATTAACAATTATTAGTATTTTTATTAAATGTATTATTAGTATTTTTATTAAAATTAATTATATAAGATAAATAACCTTTGGTATTATTTGTAAAATGATAAAGAAACTATAAGTTTAAATTATATAAATATTTAAATAATTCTTTATATTTCAAAAGTTACAAATGTGATAAAAATAAATATATATTAAAATAAATGAATATTTATAAAATAATCGTACTTTTATCGAATAAAAATATTTCTTTATCTTTATTTTACGACAGAAGCAAAAAAATTAATATCTGCTAATAACATTTTTTGTGATAATTTAAGAATTGTATGGATTCAACTCGTTTTCATTATCAAATCTTATCATTCTGTAAATGTTAAGAAAAACTTAAATTATAAATATTAGTTACTTATTGATGATTAACTTAATTAGCACATACTATTAGCTACATTAATCCATAATATATTATCTTTGAACACCTTTTTGCAATATTTATTACCTAATTCAGATTTTTTTGACACAAAATTTTAATTTTTAATTTTCATGCCTTTAATACAGTCATATTGATAAGTTATTTAAACTTTACTCTATGATTTATTAATAAAACTCTTGTAAATTGCATTATAAGATAGTAATTTAAAGGAACATGTATACTTTAATAATAATAATATTTTTTATAATATTTTACATTAAAAGTTTGTTCAATTTTTGTATCTTATAATATTAATGAGGGCTTAACTAAGTTAATTATTTTAAGATAAGATTTCTAAGTTAATTAGAAATGTAAAGTATATTGTAAATTAATTTTATTTTTACTTTTGCGTAATAACTTGATTTTAAAAATTTTTAATAATTTTAATAATTTTGTTCAAGATTCCGATCGACCATCGGATCTTTCTCAGCCTTCTCAAATTGGTCACGACGTATTATAAATTATAACTGATTTTAAAATTAATTTATATTATTCGACCGCGTAATATTTACTTAGCATTCGTTACGTTTATGCTCTCATACAGGCGCCTTGTTGACCGAATCTACAAAAAAATACACTTTGCCTCAGTTTTGGGTTCATAATCTCTTCTGGAAAAATCACTCTCGCGATAACGAGACTCGACCAAGAAGTTTTGTTATTACTATAATGAGCGCGGCCATGGGCCTAAATCATTAGACCCATGCTGTGCGCGCTCTCTATTGCTTTCTAACCTATACTTCGACTAGCCTACCATGATTTATAGGAACTTATAATATTTATGATATTGATAATAAAAAACGGCACAGTACATAATGTATTTATCTTTCTAAACTCGGAGTCAAAAACCGTTAAAGATTATCAAGAAGTATCTTGTTACTCGCCTATGGCTGGGACTTCTTGTAAGTGGCTAAGATCAACAATAAATAAACACATCTTGGACCGCTCGTGCAAGCCACGTGCGCTGTCTTTCATTACTTGATTGTACATTTCGTAAGAGTCCTACAAAGATATTTTACTTTATTATCGTGGGAGCACATGCAACTCTTATCATGAGAAAACTTGAAACCTTCATCCCACTCCTTGGCGACACAAGGGTGCTTTGTCAAGAGTATGGAACCACCTACTTTCTGCAATGCACCAATCATAGAACAACAATAACATT
>JAPYYT010002121.1:0-35534 GCA_030522565.1 Ceratosolen corneri
TGGAAATAAATATCCATCTCAATGATCTCTCAGTTAGATAATACAAAGTGCGTAGTAAAAAGTAAAAAGTTTCTCAAGATTCAGTGGCGGGAATAAAAGTTTGTTTTATTAATAAAAATTGCGGATAAAATGTAGATTCTGCTGGTTTGCGCTGCTGCTCGCAATTGCAAACCGATCGAACGAGTCCCATGGAGAAGTACCGGAAGCGACTGTGGAGTTCCTCGTACGTCAAAAGGGAGCTTCGCTGCGCAGTCTCGGCCGTATGCCCATGCATGACGAGACTACGACAAGCAAAGCTTGGACTACGAGGCGGCCCAAGGTCATGAGCGCACCAACTACAGTGAGTTTAAGCTTCGCGCTTGATCGGCTAATCGGCTAAATCTCGCTTCCCCCACCTCTAAGCGTCTATTGGTACGATTATTATGTAGGCTATAATGGATCGAGCAAATTTCGAGCATGGATCTTTCCTTCGAGCGAATATATCAACTACAATGACGTATTAATCACTGGGCGTTTTAAGGGGAAGGTACGAGGGCGCGTTTGCTTTTCCGTTTCGTTATCTCTTCGAAAGCCTTGTAATACTGTAATTGGTTGCGGTGAGCCGATTACCCGATAGCTTCATTCAATTACTTCGAGTCGGTACATCGTTCCATGTACTTTTGCACTTTTTTATTGGCTTTCGAACTTTGTTCCAGTTTTTCGCGGCAATAGAATTAGAAATTCAGACATTTACCAGTTCAGATGAATAAATAACTCGTGATTAGGCAATTACTATAATTTGTTTAACATTATGCGCGCGCGCGCGCAGATGTGCGAGTGCGTGCATGCGTGCGCGCGCGTAAGTATTAAATGAGATTATAAGACCAATTAATTAAAACAATATAATTATATAACAATACGATATAAGATTGTAAGTCTAGAGACGAGAACGAGCAGTGCAAGTTTAATTCTCTTATGCTCGCTATCATAAATGAAGAATTATTCATGCATGAGTAATTA
Source organism: Ceratosolen corneri (assembly GCA_030522565.1). Taxonomy (NCBI): domain Eukaryota; kingdom Metazoa; phylum Arthropoda; class Insecta; order Hymenoptera; family Agaonidae; genus Ceratosolen; species Ceratosolen corneri. The sequence goes on from JAPYYT010002121.1 coordinate 1,000, forward strand.
GATATATTGGCAAAATTTTTGGCATATTGAGTTTGATTTTAAAACAAATTGCAATTACAACTGAAGTACATTATATGGAAGTTTTAATACTTAATTAAGCTGACACCGACAATGTAACGGCAAAAATATATAACAAATGAATCTCCATTTAATTTGACAAAAGTATTCTTTAAAAGATTAAAAGAGTATCATCTAGTAAGTAAATAAAAATTTATTACATTTATTTACTTCTATAACATTACGTCATTTAGCCAAATTACTACTTAATCTGCAATTTCAAATTTATCTTAACATAATAAAAATTTCATTCTCTTTTGTTATTTTTTATTTTATTTTTTCTATAAATATATACTATATTTGAATTAATAATTAACGTTGAGTATGCGACGAATATTTTGTAATGTTTATAATAACAAATTATAAATGTTCATTAAAAGGTATTGTTTTGTGTACTTTTCTTTTTTTTACCTAAATAAAAAAACATTTAAATAATTATTACTAGATGCTTAATAACTTGATAATAATGTAAATTTCATTTAATAAGTACTGAAGTATTTATACGTATAGGAAATTTCTTTATATCCGAGGTATTTGTTAATTTAAATTAATAACTTGAAAGGCGAATATGTGAAAAGTAAAATTAATCTAAGAACGGATAAATAAATTAAAAATTAATTAATAGAAAACCGAAGCATAAAGAAATTATCATTAGAATATAAAGAAATTAAATTGTAAGTATAAATTAAAAATAGTATTAATAATTTATTAATATCGTGAAAATTTTTAAAGATAAACTAAATTTTTAAATGTATAATATGTACGTTTTATAAAGTATTACATAATCTTGATGTGCAAGTATAAAAGTGTAAAAGTTTTCATTTCTAGTAAAATATGTGCATATATTTCATCAACGATCAATATTTTCCTTAAAATGTGCAACTTCTTTTGTCTATCAAAACTAAAACTATGCAATTTTGAAATCATACCTAAACCTGCAATTATTGCTCTATATTTGCATTGGTTTTAAATATTTCAACAGCAGAGTCAATTTAAATAGTTAAAAACAAAATGTTCCATTTAGATATTCCCATAGTCCATTACGATAATTTACTTATAATCATTATTATAGTTCTTCTGGTTCAGTTGTTTTTAAACAGTAAATTTTCAATTTTCTTAATCTGCAATACATTGATAACCCAATAATTCTACATCTATCGAGCTTATTAAATTATATTTTTATTTTACATCGAGAATATCAAGGTATAATACTGTCGGCAGTACATTAATATTTCATATTAACGAATATTTTAATATCATGACGTTAGCAATTACAAATCCCTTTGTTACGGCTTTTATATCTAAGACTTATCTTATTTAAAATAATTTTGTCCTTCATATTGTTGTTGCACTTTATCATTAAGTTCAGTCATGCAATATGATTTTATACTTTAACCTTGCTTTTGACAAAACTATGTCGTTTGTAGATATAAAATATCAAGCGATATCATTATCTATAGCTATTGCACTTGATTTTTTAATTAATAAATATCTTTGGTGCTAACAGTGCAGATGCCTTCCTTACTTTGCGCTTCACATTCATTAGATTCAAATGCATCTGTAAATTGCAGCAATTCAAATTAACATTAATTATGCAGCATTGCTTCATTAAGTTTATCCATTTAATATTAATTTATTATGTTTACCTCCCCGGTCTTCCCTTCGATGCATTCGTACTAAAGTGACATAACTTCGTCTTGGCTTCGTCTCACTCGCTCGCATCACCGAAAAATTTACTACAATTCCAACGATTGCTCCCCTCCACTCCTCTATTCTTTTCCATTCCATTCCCCATCTATTATCCAATATTATCCACCTCCTTAACTCCCACTTAACTCCCCCCCATACCCGTCTCATTATCAATGCCCTTTATAACCGCGGCTCTCATCTCCTTGAGCTCCAACTCGCCGCATCAAGATTTATCCAACATTTATCATTCGCGCAACATCAGAAGGCCCCCGTTCCTTCTGCCCGTCCTCGACTCATCTTAACAACTCACTGCGTAAGAAACATTCAATCTCTACAACCGCCCACTCAAACCTCAATGGCCCGCTCGGAAACTGCGCGCGAAAAATACGCGTTTGGGCGTGCGTGCGCGCTGCTGTCCTCGCAAAATAATAAACGGCGCTGACCTTCGCGCGCTCGCATCTCAGGTAAATGCACACTACCAATGCTCGCCACTAATAAAAGCGCTCGTTCTCGTTGGTACATCTGCTCCGGCGCCCGCAGGGCGATAATTGCCTCTAATTAAGGTCGATTGATAAGTAACCGAGAGCGCGCCGGGGCCACTGTAGGATCGTCACACTTAAACGCGTGCCCACCTACACGTACGGCTTTATTCCATGAATCTCCATCCAGCCCCCCACCCCATCCCCCTTCTCGCTCCCTCGCTCACTCGCTAGAACGCTACTGGTCAAATGACTTCGGTCGTGACCGAAATTTGTCCACTTGCGTTATTATAGCCAGTGTTGGAACTTTGGCTTAGGCGCGTACTGGGATTTCACGTCAATTCGCGCAGTTCGCGCTTTTACCAGACTTTTCGAAGAAACTACCTTCGCGTTGAAACTAATTTTTGTAATTCAGACAGTTATTGCGTCTTGTTACAAGGCAAATACAATCCATGTTTAATTGCACATCACGCCTTTCGTATGATGTGAGAACGATCTGAAGCGATTCGATAATAAATCATAAGCAAAGCTGTATCACCATTAAGTCCGTCGACTGTCAACTTGCAATATATCGACATTCTTTTTTATTAATCCACGAAAGCATTGCCAAGAAAACATAATCGTAAGTAACTGCTTTTCAGCACATTGATATTTAGCAATGACAGAATCTCCTTCGTACCTGCTATGCGGATCATCTGGCGAAGAGCAAGCAAGTCCTTGACAAATAAATCTGGGTTCAATGTATACGTATTCCTTTCCTCTCCCTCCCTCCCTCTCTCTCTCTCTCTCTCTCTCTCTCTCTCTCTCTCTCTCTCTCTCTCTCTCTCCGTTCGTATGCCTATCTGTATACCCCCCTCCCAGACACACTCACACACACACACACCCGCCATCCCTCTCTCCGTCCCAACAGATCGAAGCATCGGTATGACAATCACGCCGCGTAAAAGAGTCCGTTCGCTCGCTTACAATAGATTAATTGTCCGATCAGTCCAGCTCCTCCTTCCGTCGCTCTCTTCCCTCCGTCTGCCCCTCCTCGTACCCAATCGTCCAGATTGACATTCAGATCTGGCCTAGATATGGCAGTCGACGCGAAACTGCCAGTCTCGACGGGGACACTCGCGACGTTCATTCTTTCTCCATTTCTCCCTCTTCCATTCTCTCTCGCGCGCACACACGCGCACACACACACACTCTCTCTCTGTCATAAACACACCCTACAACCCTTTGCCCCTGTCATTATCACCAACTCTCTAACTGTCTCTCCAACTATCCATCCATCCATCCATCCATCTATCTATCTATCTGTCAATTTATCTTCCTCTCTCATACATAATGCATTTATCTATTTCTTTATCCACCCTGATCAACATGTAGCAACAACGTATTCTGGTTGTCTCTTTTTACCTCTCATCAACCGTAGTTATCATTCGACTGTTCAAGCTCGAGGCAAAAATTCAATCGCCCAAGTGCGTGACAACTCCCGATTTCAAACTTTCCCGTCCTCACAAAGGTGGACGTTCTCATTTACTCTCGCTTTAAGGGCTTTTATTCTCAGTCACGTGTGCCTTACGAGCGTCGAGTGGATTTTCCCTTGTTTTCGCATGCGGAGTACAGTTGCCGTTCTGGTTTTAATGAAAAAGGTATCATTCTCGTCATTAATATTTTTGTGAAAAATTGCCACACTTTTTGTTTTTAGAAATTCCCCAAAAACTGTCCGTAGATGCATCGAAAGTGACCAATGACTGTTAATTCCTTAAATCTTAATAATCATAAATCGCGCGATATTTATCTTCACGGTTTTATGAATATTAATTACTTGCTTAATATGGGAAGTTGTAGGGCGCTGATCCATTACTTCATTGACAAGTAGATTCTTTCACCAAATAATTCTTATAAATCGAAAAGTATTTTACCTCGAAAAATTCTAAGGGGCTTTTCAAATAATTTTGCTCAGAAGAAAGTACTCTCTAAACGTCTATTTTATATTTTCTTATAAAACACGGATCAGTATATTTATAATGTATGTTGATGAATTATTAATTTAAAAGAAAAAAAAAATAGACAGTCAGAAATAAACAATATTTTTAAATATCCGACAGTAAATACGTAGAAGAATATAAGAAGGCATTTAAAAGACTTTCACTAGTATTTTTATTTATTTTTGAAAACTAATTTGCTTTTTTGTCGGGTTCTCGCGTACATAAAATTTAGACTTATAACATAATCGCTAACTAACAATTCTTATTTAAATAAAATCACTGACCACTATATAAGGGATGCGCAACCGGGGATTTTTCATATAAAATACAGTCTATTGTTCAACGCGTTATTCTTGTTTTAATTGCATTTTTTTTTAGCAACAAAAAGTTAAAATAATTGTTTAAAGGTCACATATTCATAAAATGTTCTAGGCAATGTATTATTGTTCTAAAATAAATCAGTTACATTTTATTATGCAACAGAACCTTGTTTATGTACCTGTCTAATGTAATAATATAATTTAAAAAAAAACCCCGTACTTCATATTTTCGAATATTTTAATTTCCCATTACATTTAATTTTACGTTATTTTCAATGGGTTTTTCCCAATTTCATTGCTTTTAGTATCTTGATATAAAATTATCGAGCTTCGTTTGCGAGTTAAGTTAGTGTGGGCAAACCATTTTAATTATAATTCATATGAGAGCGAGTTTGTAGAACATCTTGGGTGTCAAGCATACGTGGCATCTTATCAAATAAAAAGTGAAGCACCTCTCATGGGTAATGACCGCTGCTACATTGTGAAAAATTCACAAGAAGAAGTGTAACATAACAATTAAAAAAGCTTTTAAAAATGACACCGAATATTTTATCATCTTCAAATACTGACGACGGCTGACTTTTAATTATGACTTTCAAATATACTTGGAACACACAGATTCTTCATAGACGGCATAATAGTAAAAGAAAAAGTGTATTTAATCTCGCGTAGGACTCATTTTTTCACAATTAACCTTAACTCCACATTGTTCGTATCATTAACTGAGTGATCTTTAATTATTGCGATAAACGAAGTTAAATTAATTGTAATTAAGAAATCTTACAGTGTTATAAATCTGAAAAATTGGAAACAATTATTTGTCCGCGTTGAAGTTGAAGTTGAAGACAGCTTTGTCATTAATAATATTATATAAATATTATTTTATATAATTCACTATTTATTCATAAAAATACGAACAATTATAATGATCAATAAAAAATGGCTTTAAGAATAAATCAAATAAAAATATCTGCACGTATTTCAATAATACAATGTTTAACGTAATTATGGTTGCGTATCATTGTTTATTGAGAGTAAAAATGTCGTAATACCTTAATTTTTGTACTCAATTCAATAATTTTATAGTTATGCAATAATAATGAAAAATCATAGATTCGTTACTTTCTCTGCACAAAAAACCCTTTCGTAAAAAAATCGAGGTACCTTTTATTTATTTGTTTATTTATTTATTAATTTTTTTTTTGAACAAATGTTTATTTTCAACACATTGTTCGTTATGTCGTGTTTTTAACGATTGGCATCTTTGAACATTAGTGATTACTGTACCGCCGTGTTGCTCGTATATATTCATTAATTCAATATAAATATTCACAAAAATGCTGCTCTCAGTACAGATTAAAAGAAATCTTAAGCACTTTTTCATAGCACTTATATATATATATATATATAATATCAATTCTAATTTAATGTAATTCTAGCTACAATTAAATATATTAATTATAATTTTATAATTATGAGCTGTTTGCTAAATTTCATTGACGTCTAGAAAGTAATTCTTAAAAGTCGCTTAAGTAAATTAAGCAGTAGTGCACGCACGTCTTATAACTATTTCAATTACAAGGACAATGATTCGGTAATGATTGATAAGTATTTTAGCAGTGTTAATATAGTAGATTAGTAGATTGATAGTGTAGGGAAAGAAGACTGACTAATTATAAGGTGCAACGTGTCGTTACATCTCTCAATACACGATTCCAAATTTATATCAACGTAACACGTCGCTTACACGTGTTATCCTAAAAAGATTTTTTTCAATTAAGAAAATTTGCCAACCCAATTTGTACGTCGTTATTGTACATAAATGGCCGATCTGTCGAATGCCATAATGAAAATCAATGCTACGCAATGCTTTTCTATTCTTAATTGAACAAAACAATCAATTTAATCGCGACGGACTTGGTGAAAATGGTCGCCGCGCAAGTATGATTAGCCCACATAGAGCATAACGCGCGTCAATATTACATTGACGGCGAATGAGGGTCGGATTAAAAGTCGCTTAAGTAAATTAAGCAGTAGTACAGATAGTAGGATAAGCATTTAACACATTGTGCGCGTATGTACGGCTAAAAGTTCGCATTTTGCAAGGAGATACTCGCGAAGCAAGTGAAAGCCTGAGCGAAGGTGGATTTGTCAGGGGTTGCCGGCGCCGTTGATGCGCCGATGGTCCAGATGGCGAGTGCCAAAACCCAGTACGGCATCAGCGGGGAGAACGTCAGCCAGATAAGCGACGACGAGTGCCAAGGGGGCATCTGCGCCTCCTGCAGGCTCGCCATAAACAAGGACACCGGCAGGCTCAAGTACGTACTCCACTCATTTCCAATCGCAATGCCTTCGGGACTTTTCATCGGGCTTTAAGAGCAGCGGCCAAGCGCATTGGCCTCAGCTTCTCTGTGATTATGATCCTTATGATAATTTTCTCGTAACTCGAAGCCGGTGACATATGAGATAGCGAGGGCCAAGAGCGAGGGCTTATTGCTAAAGTCATTGTCATGCAGTTAAAGTCGGTGTCGGTATTCTTGTATTATTGTGAGCGGCCGAGACTTGAATGTGAAAGTAGGAGGGACTCGGTGGCTCGAGAGACTTTACTCATAATAATTCGAGAAAATGCCCTGCCATTGTGCAGATGGTGTATGGGTGGCAATGACGTTTGGCGCATGCGGATAAGGCTCCTGCTGCTCATCCCGGCCGTTATTCTGCCGTTGGCGATTGTCATCATAGCCCTGTCAAAGTCCACTGTCATCGGTAAATTATCGATGCGACCGGGCCACGGGGACGACGCCCCTGCGACCCCGAGCCTCCTCGAGCATCAGGCGCAGTATTACTCTTGTGAGAACCGCTTTATTCGTGCAGGATTCTTTTATCTTTCCTTAAAGGCGCATGAATTTGTGTGAATTTATATGAATCGTTCGAGCTTCTCTTCAAATGTTTATCATCTTCCTTGGGAATTGACCAAGCACTCGACTCGCTTCCCCTTCCGCGATGCGCTTCGCATTTTTAATTTTGTTATTTTTAGATTTTTAGCCTCTCTAAATACCGTGATTACTTGACAAGATTCCATTCGATTGGAATGTTGCGAAGCCGCTTTTAATGGGACACTCATCTAACCAGAAATCGATGTAAAACCGAAGCTATTTCTCGATTAATAATCTCATGCTAAGGATAACCGACGTATTTGCTTTGCTCGGCTCAAATAGCTTATTTCGCACGCAATACTTGTCAAATTAATTGAAAAATTCGCCTCCACAATTGAAAGTCAGTGCAAATACATATTGCTGCTGTTTATATTTCCGAGACAAATAGATTAATATTTTAACTGATATGCGCACGACATTATCAACTCGAAATGCATGTGAAATGGAATTACGACTGCTCGCTACCTTATTCAACCAAAAACTAAATTGTGCAAATGTATTAATACGGTCTAGTTGAATTGTTTGTTGCACGGAAGACATTCGAGAACACGATAATTAAAGTATCATACTTTTTGGCCATCCTTCGCTCGTAATGGCGTTTAATATTAAATATCTACAATTTTTGTAGAATGGAAAAACTGTTTGCTTGGTTTAGTTTGTATTGGCAAAAGAGCTTATTAATTCCCACGCATGCGCATTATCCCCTTCGTGTCTTATCTATCTGGCGATATGGACTGTAATTTATTAAATAATCGAACTTTTCCATGCATTTTAATAAAATATCCTCGTTATAAAGTATTCCTCGTTCTTCGCAGTCCCCATTCCAAATGATATCGAGCAGCCCCAGACGACTGGCAAGAGAATTTTACTTCCAGACGTGGAAACGAGCTTCGTACCCGCCGAATCCTTAATCGCAACACCAAATCTTCGACGCCACAGAAGGCATGTGGACCAGGTACGACACCACAACAAATGCATTGATCTATTAAAAAATACTTGGTTTGAGCCCAAAGACACCTAGATATCTTATCGCAGTTGCATAGACTTGATGTAATTTAATCGTGCGAACATTCGTCGACTTGAATGAAATGATGGCAATGGTAGCCATTAGAATAGAGCGACCGGTAATTTGACTCTCGAGCTTTTGTGAGCATCATTAGTAGTTGGGAAAGATAATGTGAGACTGCAGTATTGCAGGCTGAAAATTCTTAGCAAAGCTTGCACCGTTGCTTTCGAGTAAGCAGGGGGTGGCTGGCAAATGTACCAGGAGGCTCACAATTTACCGACGAAAGCGGCGCGTTTGCGAGAGAGAGATAGATAGATAGAGTGACTGCAACGATAGTTACTATTCAAACTATTAGCGGAAAATAGGTGGTAGTGCCGATTAATCGCGCTTATAATTTTCCTTTGGAACGCAGGGCGAGGTCCGACGGAGCGGTGCTGCGGCGTCAACGAGACGGTGGAGAGTTGCGGATGACGAATGGCTTCAGGAGCTGCAAGTAAAGTTTCTCAAAGAGTAAAGGGGCGCGGAATTTCGAAGCCCCCGGATTAGGCGCCACGAGGTGGAGACTTCGGCACCCTGGGCGGGCGTAGGGACGTGGAGTTTATCGTGCGCTCGCCTTGGCAAAAAAGGCTTTATCTTTCTCCTCTTCCATTTTATTTATTGAATTTGATGCTGCCGGTAGCTCGGTTATTGCAACGATATCACTGCGACTGCTGACTATTATAATCGGGCGTGATATTAGCTTCCATTGCCAAATTTATTGCTTTCAGCTAATGTGTAGACTGCACGTAATGAGCTCGTGATAATGAAATATCGCGAGGGAAAGGTGTTATTCTTGCCAATGAATTGGCGTATGGAGAGGCGGAGGGGTTGGGCTGCCACTGATATTCTAAATAGATGATAATGATCGAAGAATTAAAATTTATTACGAATGGTAATACACGGCTCTGATCAGCTTAGCATTCGTTTACTTGCAACACGATAAGTCGTAATTACGTACGAATTCTCGTATTCTAATTAATTAAAGTCGTTTGTTGGCTGACGATTGTTGGATGACGGTCAGCTGGGTAGCTTCGTTCGGGTTGTATAGCTTCGTTATAAATTATAGGCGGAGTCTTATATAATTCAGGCATAAAACTACCCTTTGATTTCTCTGAGATTCGCTCTTGGAAAAATGTTGCTCGCGCTCAACAAATTGAGGGCCTTAAAATTCCATTATAACAAAATACTCGTGGCAAGAAGCACAATTAACGTATTAGTAATATAAACATTTTAATCGGTATGACGATTAAAGATTTATAAAACTTGGGGGAGGGAACATAATAAGAAATTCGTTAATTTACTTTAATGCGATACACTAATGTAATAATATTAAATTATATACACCAAACGCGTGTTCATATTCTAACTTGTTAATTGTGAACTACTTTGTTTGTATATTTAATTATTAAAAATTAATATTTATTAGCTTAGATATTTGTATTGCTTTTTATTTGATTTACAAGTAAAAATTTCTGCCATTATTCCTCGTATCGTCATTATTTTGTGGGTTAGAGAAGAGAGCTTAACTATATAATAAATTAATTCTTGGTTAAAAAATCGATTATCAATGAGTTTTTCATAGAGAGTAAAGCACGTCTGATTTTTCATTGTAACCACGTCGGAATTACGCATTGTGATGTAAAGCTTTTAATAAAATCGAATTAAGCCGCTTAACAAAATTGGCGAATCGTCTGTAATCAGTGCGTAAGCGACATTTTAAATCGACCAAGAAAATCTACGTAATATTCCAAAATTTTGCACGCGAGTAAGTATCGTGGGGGGGGGGGGGAATTTTTATTACATCGTGATTACGTTGGTATTTGTATTTTATTCGACGTTGCCCCTCGTAACTACAATAATCGATCGATTATAATTTCTTTCCAGGAACTGACTATCTGGTAGTAAAATAAAAAGAAGCGACATGTTCTCGAAACCGTACAAACTCAAATGGCATCTCGTTTATTCAAGCCCATTGGATTCGATTAAAAGTATCGATGGGCATCACGTGAAAGCCCTTCGAGCCACTAGTTTCGAAATATTTTCATTTTTGAAATTGAACTCAAAAGACAAGCTAGACTGATTTCTTCTACGCGCGGTCCATCAAAATACGTGCTGATTTAAATTGAGTCGAACCGTTGCTTTTTTTGTTGCTGTTTAAAGTCGAAGGAGCGCGCAAACATCGCGAGGGTGTAGGAAAGATCAAGAGTGCGTCTGACTTGTTGAACTGAGAAATATAAAGAGCACCTCGAGGGTCACAGGAAACAAACAGCTCCTCGACGATGTACCGACACACTTTGGAATTAACAATATTCCGAGGACGTATCTACTTTGCCTCTCGGGCTAGATTTTTCGTGCCCTCGCTGCAGCGGGAGTTCGAGTTTTGCTTTTTTGTTTTTATGTTCATTTGCAAAGCGCCAGTTCGACTCTCTCAAAGTCTATTCGTACGAGTGAGAAATTGAAGACGCGCGGTCTTATTTTGTTTTTTTTTCCCGTCTCATTTTTTTAACTGCTTTTTAAAAGTCGATTGCAATAAATCAAAAGTTTTTCGTGGACATGGAGGAGGCTTTTGTTGAAACGAGAGGTCGATAAACTCGGATGTTTGGGGGTAATTGAAATTTAAATTAATTGAAATCGCCACTCAGGGCATCAAATTTTCTTTTGGAAAATATCATGTCGATTATACTTCATTATCGTACACTTTGCATAATAGCGTTTTGATTATTTCAACTCGACTAATTTGCTTCGTATATAAGCACTTATATAATATTAAATATCTACAATTTTACGAGAATGGAAAAACTGCTTGACTTAGTTTGTATTGGCAAAAGAGCTTATTAATTTCCACGCATGCGCATTATCCCCTTCGTGTCTTATCTATCTGGCGATATGGACTGTAATTTATTAAATTATTAGCTTGAGATGAGAGTTTATTGAGCTTTCGACGTACTTTAATATAATGTCTTGTGATAATCGTAGCGATGCAGGAAAGCCAAGAAAAAAATGAACTATTGCGCCATATAATTGAACAACTCGGGGACAAAAGCCTTCGGGTTAATTGATTATTGATGTGGACGAAAGGCCTTTAACAGGCAGAAGCTACCAATTTTCGTGCTCATTAAATCATCGATCCATCGATCAAATTCTTACAACAATGAAAAGCAATGATCATAATTATAAACCTTATAACACACTTATTTAAAGAACTAGTTTAAAGAAAGCTCTTGAAAGTCCAAGATATTACAAATGTCGGCTGTACGAAAAATACGCAACGCGAAAAGTCGACTGTGGAAGATGGAATCGTAAATAATTGCCAAGAGTTGAAATAATGGGCGAACCAGCGAAGCTAAAAGAAGGAACGTTTTCGCGATGAGTGAGATGAATTTTCAAAGTCGAGCGGAAAGCTACTTTCTTGTAAAAATGCAAAGTCGCGTATTTGTCGTGGAATTTGTCGTGGAATTTATCGGGGAATTTGTCGGGGAATTTGCCGAAGCGAGCGTGCGCTTTAGAAGCTTCGGCCGGTATGATTAGGGAATGGCGTTAGGCTAGTGTTGGTGAGGGGGGGGGGTGAGCCTCAGCCCCGAGATTTTCAGCCGTTTGATGAGCGGAGCGGTGAGATTGCAGGCCGGGAACGGAGGTTCGAGGTAGGCGAGGCAGGAGGTCGGTCGGCGCCGAGGCGGTCCCTAGGAAGGGACTGCGGGCAGACGAGGGCTCGGCTGACGCGGAGGACAGCGACAAAGGCGAGTTGAGCTCCGTGGAGAACGGGGATGAGAGGACGGAGGAGGAGGACGCGGAGGAGGACGAGGAGGAGGCGGTATCGGGGGAAGAAGTGGATGACGAGGAGGAGGGATCGACGGGGGAGGGATTCTCCGCGAGTCTCGAGGATGCCGTTGGTCCGCGCTGGCCTGTAGCAAAGAACCTTGATAATCCTTTGGTAAAGCGGCCTCTTTTGCAGCGGCATACTTTTTATTCTGAAAGCTTATTAAAGACACTTTTTAATTCAATACTAATAGTTTGAGCAATACAGCAACTGAAAAGCTGTTTAATGCCACGAGGGAAGTTGTTTCCTAACCGATTATAATGCATCGGCTTCGAAATGACATAAAACCTTCATGTCTTATGATCGTAAATCTTGCTTTTGACTAGTTATTGATTTGCAATGATAATGTAATAATTGAAATTGTTTGAAATGGTAATGGAATAAAGACACTTCATCGAAATTAGCCGACATATTGATACGAGAGGCTAATAAACTCGGATAATTGTTAATAATTGAAGGCTACATTTCAATAGGACATTGAGTATCTATTCATTGTCGCTCGGGAAGATTTTATATTTAAAGGTGCAAAGCTTCTTTTCCCATAAGCAGTGGACAGATTAATTGACTTGGCAATCGTGGCGTGTGTTAATGGGCCGTTTATTAGTTTCACAGCGAAGAGGATGGGGAATTCCTAGGCTTTCGCACTTTCTGGAAAGGTGACTGGAGCGAAGACTTTATTCGAAAAGCGCAAGGTAGGAGGACTGTGTCATTTAAGCATTCGCCGCACATTTCGCACCCAAGCACCTCACACTTAAATGGAATAGTAATAATCTTTATATAACAATATAAAGGCTTAAAATCAAAGCGCGCGTCGGTGAATGATCAAAGCTTTAATTATCCAAAGTCCGGTGCACCAGTACGTTTTCCGTGAATTAAAAATGCTCATTCAACTGCAATGTATCACCTTTCGTAAAAATTAATTTAGCTTTCTATCGAGGAAGGAGATAAGCATTTGTCCAATAACTCTTGCAGCGAAAATTATGCTGAAGTATATGGACAAGGCGGCTGATCCCTGCCAAGACTTTTATCAATATGCTTGCGGCAACTGGGAACATTATAATCCTATTCCGGATGACAAGGCTGGCTTCGATACCTTCGAGACTTTAAGGGAATCCCTCAATCTTGTTCTCAAACAACTCCTCGAGAGTCCCATGGGAATGGGCGCCGAGTCCTATGAGGATAGTGCCATTGCAAAGGCTAAGAATTTATTTCGCAGCTGCATGAATTACGGTGAGTGTGTCGTAATGTATAAGTTTAAAGAACGTCAGCCAACGTACAAAGATTTGTAAAATTAAAATAAATTTACAATCTGAAATTGCTATCGTGAGGCTTGGTGGCTGGCTCGTTTATTGATGGTCGAGACGTAGAGAATTGCAGTCGTCGTCGACAAATCGGGCAAATTATTCCTTGTTCATTCAACTTTTCTATCGGACAAACGCTGTCTTTGTAAATGATACTATTCTCCATCAAGTACTATAAACGAATTTTTAATTATCCTAATTAGTTGCTTTCGTCTTCTTAATAGCATCCCTGCAATTGATGCGATAAAAGGACAAACTGTTTTAATAATAATCCGCGTGGTATCTATCGTTCGTAGAGCGAATGAAGCTTACAAGGATGTATAATTATGACATTAGAATGTGGAGAAAAATTAACGTAATTTGTTTTACTCGACCCAATTAATTGGAATTTCTCACTAATTGAAAATATGTTGAATAATCATAGGAGTCGATAAACTTCACTTATTTTACGATATACGATTCTATCGATCAATGGTGAAACGGCATCTTGTTTAATTAGTTAATAAATTTATCGTTAACTAGTCAAAAATATAATTACTTAAGGATATCAATAACAGAATTTCTTAATATAACATTGTATTTGCGTATTTATTAAAAAAAAAAAATAATAATAATAATAATAATAATAATGATGATGATGATGATGATGATGATGATAATGCAGTCAATTAATTCGTGAACTTATGAATGTAAATTTCAGAAATAATCTACTAAATTCAATTTATTCATTCTTAAATGAGAAATCTGAAAACCAAATGCATTCTTATTGATGAAATAAGAAGAGTCGCGTTCGCATGTGGCTTGCTAAATAAAGATGGCACCATCATTGCCAAATTGCTTATTGCTTAAGCGCTTGAGAAGGACTATATAAGGATAGTATAGGCAATAATAATAATAATAATTGAGAGTCTTAATATGGGCTAGAGATCTTGGAGCAGCGAATGGAAAAGCCGCTGCTGGAGTTCTTAGACAAGTTGGGTGGATGGCCAATTTTACAGCCGAGCTGGAATCCTGACAAATTTGATTGGCTACTGCTCGTTGCTCAGCTGAGACTTTACAACAATGACATTTTAATTTCCGAATGGGTGGGGCCGGACATCAGGAAAAGCGACCAATATATCATACAAGTTTGTCACTCTCTATTATTGTAAACGACGCCCATATGTATTTTTATTTATACGTAGATGTCGAATTATGTGGCGGTAATTGCCCATCCTTATTGCAATAATCAACGCAATCAGCAACAATTCTGGAAAATGTATCTTCTAAATTATAAGCTACTTTAACGTCTATGCCACCGAGCAGCAATGCTAATTGAAAAACTTATCGGCTTAGTGCATTTTTAATTGCAACCAGTAGTGCATTATAATGAACTAAAAATTACCAATCGTAGGAGATACAAAAAATCACAATAGAAACAAACTCGAAACATTAAAAGTGTTTCTGCGCATCTAATGCAATTCGTAATTATGACTTGTGAATATTTAAATAGCACGATTAGGCGAGCTCGACGAGAAATCTCATGCTGCTCAATGAAACGAGTAATTTCGTAATTTTCAGTTGGATCAGACGACCCTCGGCTTGCCAACTAAAGATTATTTTCTTCATCCTTCGAACGCAATTTATTTAACGGCCTATAAGAATTATTTGATCACTGTCGCAACTCTGCTCGGAGCATCGGTCAGAACCGCAAGCACTCAAGCCGAAGAACTTATTCAATTTGAAATACAACTTGCAAACGTAACGTACATTCTTAATGCGTCAACATCAATTCATCAAACTGCTACTCACAATGTCTATCTTTTGGCCAAATTCATGATTCTCAAATTCTCCCGCAAAAATAATCGCATCAATAATCATCGGCCATTGGTGCTAATTGTTTGGCAACTTATTTACACCTTCATTGCATCCGAAATATTAAGAAATTCCTTATAAATTACAATAACGCTCACTGCAATTATCATTCCTTAGCGATAAACTTTCAATTTCAATTGATTGACAGCATGTTTTTATTTTTATGTAACAATACAACAAGTACATTTGCTCGAATATCTGATTAGTTGTAGATCAAGCGTTTATTAGGATATTTGCGTTCAATGGAACGGGATAATACGGATAATTTATGAGAATGTGCTTTACCAATTGTATAAAATTCAAGATTAGTCGTGTTCATCTATTAATGGATGACTGTTTTTTTTTTTTTTTTTCTTCTAAAAATTTAAAGTATGCCAAAATCCCGTTTTACCGCGTAACAAGCATAAATAGATAATTTATTTAAAGTATTTAATGGCCTTATTGGTTGGTAACTCGCAGCCGGGCATTTTATTTATACCTATAATTGAGCTACTTTAGCTACTTAATTAGCATTGATACGCCTGGCTAATTTGAGATAGCGTGCTAATGTCTTATTAATTGAAAGTGATGAAAATGTGATTATTGTACCTTTAAAAGATCACAATATCCACCGACGAGAGGCGCAATATATCGGACTTGTACAAACGAATGACTCTGGATCAATTGCACCTGATCATACCACAAATCGATTGGCAACGTTATTTGTCAATAGTCCTGGCTCGACCTGTCAACTATTCCGAACCGATTGTCCTCTTCGCGGTCAACTACCTCCAAGACCTTGTGAAGCTGCTTTCGCACACACCACGCAGGTTAATATATTAATGTTCACGTAGCTATGGATAATAATAGTCAGATAATAAGAGCCAAATATTAAATGCTGCCTGCTTTAGGCATAAAAGTGCCGAAATTTTATTACTATTTTGAGTCCAGTATGCTTATGGCAATGAGCATATCGTCGGGTCACTGTAAAAAATACAATTTCCTTTGGTGACGTGAGCTAATTAGAAACCGCTAGGGCTCAGTTGCAATGATTGTAGTGAGCCTTGGAAATAATTTCTAAGGCTCAGAACACGCGAGACCTGAACCACGTACAATATTCATATAATAATGAGTGAATTTATGTCCCCAGAGTGGTGGCCAATTACCTTTTTTGGCGTTTCGTTCGACATCGGGTAAGTAACTTGGACGATCGTTTTCAAGAGGCGAAGCAAAAATTCTATTATATTTTATTTGGAAGGGAGAAATCGCCGTCTCGGTGGAAAAATTGCGTATCGCAGGTGAACTCTAACATGGGCATGGCGGTCGGCTCGATTTTCGTGAGAAAGTATTTTGACGAGCAGAGTAAAAACGACGTAATTCATTAATTTATATTATTGCAATAAAAAATACTTCAAGACTAGTGCAAAGATTGCTGCAATTGCTCGAAACTGCACAAATGCAATTTCAATTATTCATTTAATCACGAGGGGTTTTCGCAATAAAATGATAGCTTAATAAATGTTACTGGTATTAATAGAGGGAAGAAGAAAAAAAAAACAAAAAAAAAAAGATATGCACCATTGATAATCACTTAAATTGTCATTCTAATTAGACAATCCTGCTAATTCTTTAATACACAATTCCCTTTGAAAAAAAAAGCTTACGATACGCATATTTAATATCCTAACTGGTATTTTATAAAATCCAAGATAAGAATTAATGATCTAATAGCAAGGATCTAGCTTGATCTATACGACTCTATATGACTATAGCTGAATACTAAAAATTACTAAAAATAAGACACAATAAATCGGAGAAGCAATAAAATAAAACTCTGATAAAAAAAACTATAACTAACCACATTCGTTATAATGTACGATAAGGCAGTGAGAAAGAATCGTAATTGAATTTCGTATTGCATCCCGCACGCTCGTAGACGCTGTCGATAACTCACGAGATCCAGCGTGCTTTTCGCGAGCTGATGAATAAATCGAGTTGGTTGGATCGGATGACGAATCGAATCGCTATAGAAAAGATCGAGGCGATGCAGCTGCGCATCGGCTATCCTGATTTCATCCTGGACTCCAAGGATCTTGATAGCCGCTACAAGAATGTAAGGCTTCCAAGTAGTACTCGCGTCCATGGCTTTCATTTAATTTGTCAAAAGTACAGATACCCATGAACATTGTGTACTTTATTTTTCGTTACATCCAAATGAAAGTCACCCTAAGCTTCGAATAATTATCGATCAAGTTTCTAAGCTAAAACAGAATCGTGTCTTAGCATCGCGCGACATCAGTATTATGAATGTGTAATGGAAACATTGCGACCAAACGCGAGCTTATAAAAGTAAGCAAGTAACTTTAATAAAATGATAACGAAGAAGCACACGTCGTCACTAACTGTCGCCCTTTAAAACGTCTGTCATTTAAATAATTGAAAGCAATCGCTGATATTGATGATTCACATTGATTGGGCTTTCTTTGTTTTCGCTCGCTTATGCTTACACTGCAATCCCATCGAGCGGAATATCACACACCACACCACGATATTCTTGATACTTGTAAAATCAATAAAGCCAATAAAGCCATCCATTATAATTACCGCGACAGTCTTATTCAGAAAATCAAAATTAATTGGTCAGAGCATTCCAAGCGTTTGGGTAAATTTGCGGATCTCGCGTTGCCTAATTAGGACCGGATATGCATTATCAGCTACGTTTGCCCTAACGCATAAGTCAACTGAAACTGCGTTCCTCAAAATCTCAGTCATTATGTTATCATAGCGATTTCATTAATCGATTTCATTAATCGTGGCATCATCGCGAGATGCGAGATATTATATTCTCTACAATGAAACAATTAACAACCTCGATGACAATCGCTCTTACTACCCAACCCATCCTGCCTTACATCGATCGCAGTAAGCGACGTTTGAGCGCCGAAGAGCTTACTGCCTTTGACTACAGGTAACTATTCACCCGGACAAATACTTTGAGAACATTCTGAACATCCTGCGCCACTTAACGAGGATCGAGCAGAACAAACTGAACGGCCCCGTAAACAAGACCACCTGGAACGCTGCCCCGGCCATTGTCAACGCTTATTACAGCCGCAACAAGAACCAAATTAGTAAGTGTTCGTTAAATGTTCTCTCCGATGCCCTAAAGACACGAGGACAGGTAGTCACTACCCATATTGCTCTAAGCTTATAAGAAATGGCTGGGATTACAAATTCCATCTGAAAGTAACACCACAGCTGATTATTTATCCTTGAGCATTACCTCGCGAAGATGGCTCTCAATTTCATACTTCGCTTCCACATTTATTCGTATCTTGCGCAATACACGAGGAGCCAAAAGCTACAAGGCTTTTGGTATTAACCAATAACACGAGTAAGGTTTAATTTATTAAAAAGAAGAAAAAGAGACGAAAAAGAAGAAAATCGCCCAACAATCCTTATCCACATTCCTTATCGATCGCCGTAATTTCGCAACAGTCGCACTTATTACAGGCCAACCTCATCTTACCGAAGCCCAAATTACAAAACTCACAATTGATTTGCGTGCTCGCGCTTAAGTGTCGCCTGTCCCCTCTTCGCCGACTCACATTTAAACGAACTGACTCGCTGCTCTTTTTTATCCAACAGTGTTTCCAGCTGGCATACTACAGCCGCCCTTCTATCACAAATACTTCCCGCGAAGCCTCAATTACGGGGGCATAGGCGTTGTGATCGGGCACGAGATCACTCACGGCTTCGACGACAAGGGCCGGCTGTTTGACAAGCACGGGAATCTCCATCGATGGTGGAGCGACGAGACGATCAACGAGTTCAATCAAAGAGCCTCTTGTCTCGTCGGTTAGCGTTCTTTCTCACGCCTTTAGCTGCTTTCTTAGCCCCCCCCCCCCCCCCCCCCCCCCCCCCCCCCCCCCCCCCCCCAACACCCAACACCCACCCCCCACGCCCCGCGCCGTGTTAACTGTAGTCAAGCCCATTCGCACGCGCACACACACGCACATAGAGAGAGAGAGAGATATCTACACATTATGAATGTAAGATATGGTATATGCTATATATATATATATATATATATATATATATATATGATATAAGGTATAAAATGTGTATTTGCTTTAAGCTAAATTCGACGATTGTTTGAGCTGTTAAAAGGAAATGTCGTAGGTGGATATTTCATATTAAAGATTGTGGCATCCATTTTAAATGAAAAATCAGTTTATTATTTCATGCGTGGTGCGTGTGCGTATGCAAGTGTATGTAATTATACTTGGCTTAACGCTCACTCCGAACGCGTAACAATGTTCTCAATGGACGATTATTGTTCCAGACCAGTACGGTAAATATGTAGTTAAGGATGTGGCAATGCAAATCGATGGGACGAATACACAGGGTGAAAATATTGCCGACAACGGTGGTATAAAGCAAGCCTTCAGAGTGAGTAATCATTATGAACATTACACTTTATTGTTTATTACTTTATTACAAATAGAGTTTGCCAAATAAGATAAGCTACAAATAAGCACCTTATCTAGCAAACTAACTGGGACTTTATAATTAATGGCTTACAATAAAATAATAGCAAGACCTTTTAATGATTTGACCATAACATTAATTGGCCTTTAATCAAGTAATGCGCAATAATTTCATCGTGGCTATAGTACATTGGAAATCTCATCGTTGTCTTAAATTACGGGAGGCTTGTAACTTACTTGTTATTTAACAACTGTTTTGTTCTCGAGTATGGCGACAGAAATTGGACTAGAGAAGAGAACGAACACACGAAAGCTAGCGTACGAGCTTCGAATCCTCCGCGTTCCGTCTCCAGCATATCAGAATACGTATAAAATTATAAAATTTCGAGACAACTTCCCTCCCCCACTTTGGCACCAATTACGTAAGAACGAAACAAAAGTGCCTCGCGTACTGCTCATCAGTTTATTATTATCAAAAGAGCCGCCTTAATAGTAGAAGGTTGTGGGGATACGTAACGCTCGCTAGCACAATAACGCATAAAATCTATTGCAAGAGAACGATCGCTTAAAACGACACTTTTACTCATTAAACGCAACAGGCTTACGAGCAGTGGCTGAGGCTAAATAAGAACGCGAGCGAAAGTCTGCCGGGTGTCGAGGCGACGGGCAGGCAGCTCTTCTTCCTGAATTTCGCGCAGATCTGGTGCGGCTCGATGCGGCCCGAGGCTATGAAGAACAAATTGCAGACGGCGGTCCACTCGCCGGGCAGGTACCGCGTCATCGGCACCCTCTCCAATTCCGAGGACTTTGCCAAGGTGTTTGATTGTCCGCTCGGCAGCGGCATGAATCCCGCGAGGAAGTGCTTGGTCTGGTGAGGCCGCGAGCCGAAGCCTCCAAGTCGCTGACCAAGCCAACAACGCTGCGTGTGAGGGGGGCCCCGTAGGTTGTCGAAGGGTTGCGAAAGGGGCTGCGAAAGGGGTTGCGAAGGGGTTGCGAAGGGGCTGCGAAAGGGCTGCGAAGGGGTTGCGAAGGAGGTGCGAAAGGTCCGCTGCCGCTCCCGATCTTCTACGAGGTCTTCTCCTTGAAGCCGAGGAGCCGTCGCAGCTTGCCCAACATGGACAGTAGGAAGCCCTGCTTCTCGATTCGCTTAAGCACGAGCCGCTTGGTGGAGATGTTGTGGAGGGGACCGAAGGCCAGGGCGACCGCCGTGCAAGCCAAGCATATGACGTTGTACGGCATGCTGAAGTCCGGGGTCGGCAGACTTATGAGGATGCTCTCCGTGCGCAGCTGGACAAGATAACCCTCCCTCGTCCCGTTGAATCTGTAAAGTGGACACACGCAGGCTTTGGTGGAAGGTCGATACGAGCGAGTTCGCTTGGCTCAAAAAAGCTGTCGGCTGCTCAAATTCAAGAATGTGCCGTCGGCTTTTAGCAATCATTTATATTATAATGTTCTGGCTTAAGCCTTCGATGAATTGCTGGCTTTTGTATTAAGAGTGTAAACGAGGCAAAGGTCGATTAAATGTGCGAGTCGTTTGTGCGATGGCATACAAGCTTTTGCGCTTACAGCAAGAAAATGAGAAAATTATTGAATAGTCGGTTGAATGCAGCTTGCGAGTAAAAAAGTTGTTTGATTGGGCGATTGGAGGTGACTTGAGAAAAGAAAATTAATACAAAAATTATCGTATTAGCTTGACAACTTTTCCGATCGCTTTTACATTATTGCTGTAGCTTTTAAGGGCGGTACTCGTATAAGCCGTTTATTTGATCGAAAGTATGTATTGCCGCAAAATAATTTTGTAACGATTTATAGGAATTAACTTGTAAGTTTTAATAATACTTGAGCTCATATTTGGTTCGATTAGTACGAAATTTTAGATAAATACGCAGAGCCATACAAATTTTATACGCGTGAGCACGAAATCGTGCAACTTGATATTCAATATGAATTTTACAATTAAAATACTAAAATGTAATTTGCAACTAATTAAATTAGATTAAATTAGAATTAAACTAATTAAACGAGATTCGTATACTCATTATTGTTGTTATTTCCTGTTTTATTATCGTTAACGTTTTACCGAATAATTTTATGCACCACTCTTTTCTTGTACAAACGATTGAATAGAATTAATTGTATACATTTATAGTAACTTTCCGTAATTATCCTACGACTGCTTCTTACTTCGTCATAACAGAGCGAGCAATTATTAATATTACCATAGCGTTTTTAATTTAACAAATGGCAAAATCAAAATGCTGATTTACATATTATCATTGGTCATTAATGAAAAAAATATTACCAATGGCCTGAAAGGTAGAAAACAAGGCGTTGAACTTCTTAAGATAAAAATTATATTTAGAGAAAAGAATTGTGATTTATTTAATAAATTGAAATTAATTTATTTTAATGGATTTTTTCATTCTTTTGCAACTAAAATTTTTCATTTTTAACTACTCGATTATTCCTACTAAATTTAACGGGTAGGGCATGGTTTCTCTTTTTTAATAAAAATTAGCCTAAAATAAAACTCACATTGAAGTTATTGTACTACCATCCTGTGGCAAAGCCGTGTAATTCCTGGCAATCGGAAGTAATGCAGTAATTATTGCAGGCCCCATGTAAAAGCCGTGATTCGCGTCAGGCGGATATTCCTGCCACTTCAAGAACATGTAATCAACTTCTACGAAGAACTTTGTCACCGAGTGCGGAGGTAAACGTAAAATAAGCTCTAAATAATAAGGCTGCTTTCTCTCCTTTCCAGGAATATATCGCCGGGCCACTATAAGCAATAACATTGGCGTTAATGGCGACAATATATTTACAATTACAAATCAGCGTGCAATGTATAATGATTATTACGTGGCTTAATAGTTTCACCATTGCAGGATATTTTTACGGTATGTAGATAGAGAGGCAGATACCAAGGTACATTTTCTAACAATACAATGTCCAATGATTTCCAGTAATTGTTATAAATCTTTGTTACCAATGATCCTTTTTCCTGGCCATATCCTATATCATAATAATGTATATATGTTAAAATAATAATACACATATTTCATGCAATAATATTATGTAATACAATATTTTCATACAATAATCATTAAAGTTCAATTTATTTATTCAATTTATTCAAATTAAAGAAAAAGAAAATGCATTTAGAAAACTAGTTTTCTTAAATCTAAAATGTTCTTAAGAGATGGTAATAATAATTTGATTAGAATAACCTTCAATCGCTTACCAATTATATATCTATTTGCGTACAGAATTGATGGATAATTAGCGCCAACTGATTTTTGTAATTTGTGGACAGTAGTTATACTTAAAGCCCCTTCGGCTGTTTTTGATCTCACGTTATAAATGGCATATTTATTTTCCTGCCCTCCTCTGAAACTTATAGTAGTTACATCTGGTTCGGGCGATAGCTTAAAAGTATGAGTCGTTTCATTTCCAGAAAGATCGATATATATACTGCTCAATGTTGCGAGAGGACAAGCACCTCTTAGGCCTATGCCAAACAATTTTCTGGTCGACCAATCCTGAATGTAACATTAAAAACTTTATTATTAATTACAAAATTCGATGCATGACTTATCAATAAATAATACACAAATTGAATATATATAAAAAATGTCTTGAATTGACAGTATAAAATTGTCTAATTGTATTTGATATATAAAGTTTATTATATCTTACGCTTACATTTCTCTTTCTATGAACTTATATCACTTATTAAGTTTTACTTTAACATTTCCTTGAATACATTAATCATTTTGCATAAAATCATAATTTACAATTTTTATTGAAAAAGTAATTTAAAAATTATAATTACCGGTGTATCAAATGTTACAGTATCATAAACGAGTGAAACTGTTTGCCTTAATTCAAGAGATAATTCTGTGCATTTCGAATTACTGCAAACCGAACGAAAATGTATGCCTATAGAATGGTAATTTGTATTGTGAATGTATGCTGAGTTCAACAGTGTTGCAAGCCCTTTCTATAAAAAATCAAAATAATAATGAAATATATATAAAGGCATATTACAGAATCAATGTACTACATTGAATAAGAAACACCGTACTTTGGAATCGCAGGGCAAAAGTTTTATAAAAGGCGTTAAATTTTCTGTACATGCTGTTTCTCTTGGTAAAGATGAGTATCGTAGAAAACTAGATTTAGGCGTCTGTATTACAGCACCTGTTGGTCTAAAACTAAATTCAGGTGAAAGGCTGTTCGCAGGATTGACAAAATTTAACGAAGCACATAAAAGTCCAGATAGTGCATTCGTTAAACCTTTCCATTCTTGATTCACACTGAAATACAATCAAAATGTATAAAAAATTTTTGTCAACTTTTGACAACTTTTGTCAAATAATCTTAATTAATACAAACTTTATAATCTGAATTCTATTTGAATTTGAATTTTTATTACTTACTCAGTGACACGCTTATTAAACCAGGTAGAAATTTCGACTCCAGGCCCTGCACTATAAAATGGATAACCAAATTTTCCATAATTCCAAAGACCTTCGGTTAAAGTAACATGCAATTCATCGACATGATGTCTACCAATTATCTCCGCAAGTCCTCTGGGAAATAAGTGTGTATGTTTCACTAATTAAAAAGAATTAATTTACATTCTCATAAAATACCAATTATTCATTAAGAATGGTATTGTTTTATAGTTTTACGTACATGATTCTATATTATTTGCAGCTTTCCATAAAGTTGTGAATTGAAAATAAGCATAAACATATCCATTTGGTAAAGGTTTTATCATTAGTTCTTCATCAAATGTATCAGTTTCTGCTCGTGACAAGGTAAATAAACTAAATAAAGCAAATAATAATAAAAATTTTTCCAAATAATCCATTTTCTAGGAAACCAATAAACTACAAATTCTAATTTATTGTATTAATACGTCTAAAACATTATTGTAAAATATTGTAAAATTATATATAAGTTAATTTATAACTTCAAGTTTGGATAGAATAATTTAAAATTTATTTTCATTTTAGTTTGTATTTACAATCACCAATAGTATACGAATTACGTTATGAATAACAAATATTGAATTTGTAGGTTAAATTTATGCTATGCACGAATACAAAATCGCCATATTGAAAACATTTATTAATTATATTTAAATTTTATACATATGTGTTATAAAATGTCAAAAATACGATGTTATAAAAAATTAAAATCCTATTCATTCATTCGTTATAATGCAAAACGTATATCATTTTATTTAGTGCTAAAGAATAATATCAAAATTTTTACTTATTTATGCCTTAACTAAAATATTTACAAAATTTGTACAAATGTTATAAATAATTTTCTTTATTGTAACATTTAGGATAAATATTAAATTAAATTTTAATTATTAACAGAAAAAAGTAATTAAAAACTTTTAATTCTCATGAATTTTATTATTTATAGTCCCATGAACTTTACTCATAAATCTCATTTTTCATATTGATAATTATGAAATCTTATTTACAAAAGCAAGAAAGCGTATTTATAAACTTATATTTTTATTCAATTTAACTTAAAAATTCTCAAAACGCATTGATAAAAATCAGGTAACAACATAATTTTAGGTTTTGTACTTAATTTAAAAAATAGTATTTGCGATAAATGCAAAATTTCCTCAAGTATTTTCAAAATCCCACTGGCAGCTTTCAAGTTCAAGATTTTCTAATTCAGTAGTTATTACCATAGCTTGATCTCCTAGAACAATAACAATAAATACCGCTTCTTAACACAGCAATTTAAAATTTATTTAAAAATGTATTTAAAAAATATTAATTACAGATCTTTATTCTTACCCACAGTTTCCACAAATCGTTCATTTAATGGTTTAACAGGTTCTAGAATACTAAGCAGTGTATTACCGGTTTTTCTACATTGCTTAAAAAATGAATGCGCCAATAATTGATTAACTCCTGGCCGATTGCTTGGATCACACTGAAGACAAAGTTCGGTAATGGCATGAAATGGTTCAGAAAATTTACGAGTTGCCATTGCTTTGATATTCTTTTTAGAATTTAAATTAGGTTCATCTCCAGCTAATAAAAATTAAATACACTATCAATTTTCATTAAATTCATTAGGCGAAACATTAAATTATCAAAGCTAAATAAATACACTCTTCTATATCCATTACGTCGACTGGAAATGTAGATTTGTCAATTATTTGGGGAGTGGAACCGCGAACTTTTTCAGTTAACATTAAAGTATCCGGCACATCGGAGAAAGGTACTGTGCAGTTAGCTAATTCACAGATTGTCATTCCTAGACTATAAATGTCTGATTTTTCATTGTAACCACGAAGATCTTGTTGAAGTAATTCTGGACTGAGCCACTTAAGATTGTTTGTGCTTGACTTGGGAAAGGCATAGATAGTACGTAACCATTTACCACTTTTAACAACTTCGCAAGAATATCGCATACCACATATGCAGGCTTGACCCTCCGCAGAAATAAGAATATGACTTGCTCTCAATGCCCTAAAAATTATACATGAGGTTCATTTATTCATTTTACAAATACTTATGTTAGATAAAAGATATTTTGTAAACATAGTTTTATGCTTCTTTGCAAAATTTATTTATTTAATACTTCGTGAAATTGATCTGATAGTTTACTTTATAGCATAAGTCAATATCATTTAATAAATCTAAATTATATCGAACTATTATTTGGATGTAAAAAATACACCTGTGTATGAATCCTTTTTTGTGTATATAATTAAGTCCGTGTAAAACATCCTTTATAATAAATGCAATTGCAAGCTCTGGGAAACCTTGATTAAAATGTTCTTGAAGTAAATTACTGCAGGAACCATAACTCATAAGTGGTGAAATAACGTAAATATCGTGACCAGATACAAAAGCATTGAGGTATGGAAGGACATTCGGATGTTGTAATTGTCGCGTTGTTATTATCTCTTGTTGAATGAAACTATAATCTTCTGGATCTTTATCGTCAATAAAATATTTTTTAATAACAACATAACTATTTGTCGCTTTGTGCAAGGCCAAATGTACAGTTCCCGTTCCATTATTTGAAACACCTAAAAATATATTTGAAATTACTGAAAGTTTCTTACGTTTTAATTTTTGTAATTTATTTACCTAAAGCCATTCCACTGCTATAACTATTTAGATTAATGTCATACATTTTGAAGATATTTAGTAAAAATCATAAACAGTTCTTAATTTTAATTTGATTCAATTTGTCCCTCATATTCAATTTGTAAATAACGCAATTATAATATTTTCCACAAAAAATCATGCATTCTTTTGACATTAAAATATTTATTTTCTTGATGATAACCTTACGATACTACCAATTCAATTTAAACTCAGGTCTACCAAATAAAATAAAGAATCTTTCGGATTCATTAACTGAAACAGGAAATAGCATTTTTCTATTGAATTTAAATACTTAGTTTATTAATATGCAAATTAAGCATGAACAATACTATATTGCTAAAGAAAATAAATCCTTGCGAAACTAACATAACCTCTCTAACTTACAATGAAAACAATTTCACGTGTCAATAATCATTTTTTTTTTTTGTAGTAAAATACATCCGCAATAGTAATTTACAATTTTTAATTATTTTATAAAATGAAAAATTCACATTGTCGCCTTTTAGAAATAAATATTTCAAAATGAATGTGCCAAAGTTACTTAAAATTAATAAATAAACTGTAAATATTAAATATGTTCACATTTATTTTAAAGACAAGGTCAAGGGAATATAAAATAAAATATTTCAATTTCTTTTATATTTATTAGAATTTTATAGTTAAAACAGATATATATATATATAATTCTATCATTTTTGTTTACAATAAAATTGACTAAAGTAACAACAATACTTATATATTTATAATATTTTGTATAATTTGCACGAATAGTAAAATATATGTATAATAGTTGACAATATAGCAAGACACAATTATCACATTAATAAAATTAAAACCATATGGTATATTGAATTCTAGAATTTTTTTATCAACTTGCTTCATAAAAAAATTTTACTAAGTATCAAACATTTTTTAACAGTCTCATTAATTTTTATTTGATTTGATATTTAGAATTTTAAGCAAAAATTACTGTACTCTCTACTTTAACACTATGCAATGACAATGTTTGTGGTGCGGTGTAATTATATAGACTATAATAAATACTCTTTAGTTAGGTTTAAAGCGGATTGCTTTTCTTATAATAGCAACAAATGATTACAAAAACAAATTTTCAAACAAATTTTCAAAAAAAAAAAAAACAATTGTATAAAAATTTAATTTAGTGTATTTATATTACTTAATTCAAAGAGTGTGCAATTATATTGTAATTGTAATAAAATTTGTACTTTTGGAAGCATTTGAACGAACATTAAAATGAGAAAAGCTGTATAAAAATTAGAAAGATGTAAGATTTTAAAATGTACGATTATTTATATTATTAGTATAGACAGGTAAATAAATAAAAAAGTGGCTACTCTTAAATAACTTGCGTTATAGTGACATTTTTTTCGAATAGATTTCCAATAACTCTCCATCAATAATCTACTAAATTGTCATTATCTTAGATGCTCTAAAAATTTAAAGTTGATAGTAACTGTTGACTACTTTCCATCAATGA
This sequence comes from Ceratosolen corneri, assembly GCA_030522565.1. Taxonomy (NCBI): domain Eukaryota; kingdom Metazoa; phylum Arthropoda; class Insecta; order Hymenoptera; family Agaonidae; genus Ceratosolen; species Ceratosolen corneri. The sequence continues at coordinate 29,604 of JAPYYT010002121.1, forward strand.
AGATTTTACATGTTCTGCATAAACAATGCGAGAACAAATCTCTGTATAACGTTCGAGTGCTTCATGATTGTCTTTAGGTAGAATGTAGTATATAGATTTCAAAGGCAAAACTTCTACTAAATATTTCAATGTTTCTGAAAGCCAAATATACACATATATTTATATGAATTAATACATAAAAAAGACATTAAAAACATTGTATATATTGCACTTAAGATGCATTTGAATAATGCTTAAATTAAGTGTGCACATAGGGCAACCAAATAGCTACTCAGTACACAGTGCAATTATATATTTTACAATTAACAGTGCTACTTTACCGATCATTGTTTGCTCAAAAAAGAGGCGCGATTCTTGACTAGAATTATGTTTCGATTTTTCTTGCTGTAGCAACTCAACAAGCAGCTTCCACTCCGTATCTTTGGTATACACATCCTGCGATGAATATAAAATCATGAAAATGCAGCAAATGTAAAATAGCCGACTGACTGAATGTGAACGTATGAGAATACCTTGGCATATTGTAGGACAGCCTGGGGACATTTGTCTATTAATATTTGCGTAACCACTTCCGTGTTTCGATTACATAGTATGCGAAAAGCTATGTCACTATCTACGTGCTCGGTATCAAGAAATTGCTCGACCTCCTCCAGACACTCGGCTGGCAAGAACTCGCTCGCCATTAACGCTTGCAACTTTAAAACTTCAATTCGAACTGTCTTCACACTTTCGGCGCTATTAACTTTCGAAAACTCATCGAAATCCACGGCATTCATAATTTTTTGGTAATCCTTCGCGCACGGCGGCATCTTATCCAAATACTTTGGTCTACGACTTTCGAAAAGATAAACGTCGTCGTCTGGCCAATCATTCGTCTCGGACGACGTCTCCTTGGACTTATAAATTTTTGACTGCATCAGCTTACCCAGATAGGATCGTACGAGAATTTTGAAGGCTTCGATCAGGGCAAAATCATAATTTACATCGCTTTTATCTTCCAATCTTGTGAAATAGGTACGGAGGTAGGTTTCGAGGAATTGCTGCAGGGCAGCTGCTGCGTCATGGCCATCTCTTCCGACTCGCGATGGTAGGTATTCTAGAAAGACCTGGAAAATATTGTACCGTCATCATTACTTAAGGCTAAGCCATTGTCCAACACTTTTTTTCAATCGACATTTTTTTACATCCCAAGCTCAATCGGCACAATTGGCATTACTAATTACGAGCGACTTATCCTTCCTACTTATCATCATTTATATCATATATAAAGGGCAAATGCTTGTTGACAAATACTAATGAAGGAAAATCGTGGTTTTTCACATCAAACACGGTGATTGGGCGGTAACACGCGTGGGAAGTAGTGACAATTTCTTTATATCCCGAATTTGCAATTTTCAGCTAGAGCTTTTGGGAGCTTTCATATTACCTGCATGATTTTGTGTAAAGTTAAAACTTCTTCTTCGACTAACTGAGTAAGGACTCGCGCGAAAACCAGACTCTTGCGGCAAATTAAAGTAGCTGACAAGTCCGAGAAGCACAGGATGGCTCGATTTCGAGAGTCAAAGGCACCTTCGTCGAAGAGCAGGTGAGGATAATCGAGTACTGTTGAGAAAAGAAATTTATCTGAAATATAGTCCAATGCTGTCTCTGCCAAAATTTGCTTCTCCGCCTGAATGTAGAGCAGCGCGAGGGCAAATTGACTGTAGTCGTCTTCAGCTTGCGACACCAAGAGCTTAATTAACTTCTCAGTCCCATATTCCCGGAGAACAACGCTTCCTAGAATAATCTTAAGCAAATGCTCCCGACTCTCGTGGCTGATGATTTCAACGATATTTTGACCTTGAAATAGTGCGTCGGCCTCGGCTCCACTCGTCACGTTCATTAGGACGTCGGTTATGTATGTGACCAAGCCAGGGGCATTGCGTGTCGACTTCCTAGCAAGAACTACGCTAGGCATGAGTCCCGACATTTTATAATAGGCGATGCAATGGCGTCTTTCCAATTCGGAATCGGATCTTATAAAATAATCTCCTAGAAGTGCGCATGATTGATTGTAAAGGGTCTCCAGTGTCGAGTCAGTTTGCGTTTTATTGTTGTACAAATCAGCTACATCCTTTGCTAAGCGTAACATCGTGTGGGCCTCTTCCAGCAAATGACGATAAGTAGATGGGCTGCTTGTCCTGCAAGAACAGTAAATATAGTTTTTTAATGAAATGCAGCGCGTTTTAAGGGAACTTTGAAAAATAGGAAAATAGTCTCGATTGGACTCATTGAGGCTCATTTAAATGTGAAAAGTGCGTTTGACAGTAAATTGTGCACGGCTGTGCATTTGCCTATTTCCTTTACCTGTGGTTCTTGGCAGCATTCACAATGTCGTAATAAACATTCTCTGGTCTCGGTAACTTCAGTGAATACAAAGTCCAAGAATTTTCAGCTTTGGCCAAAAGTACAATATATTTATCCGAGCTGAGTAATTTTTGAACTCCTAAGAAAGGACGCAATCCAATTAAACAGATAGGCTCAGAAATGTCTGGGCAAATAGTTTTAAAACTCTGTAACTGTGTCGTGGTTTTTGCAATATAATGAGGCAAGCGTAAGGTATACGATTCTAATCCAGCTTCGGTCAGAGCGTGCAAGACAGTGTATTCTAATGCAACATGAACAACTGGAGACGTAAATGGATAAGTAGTCAAGCAAGTAGGATTGCTATTGTCATTGTTTTCTGCGTTGAAGTGATAAATGTAGCCTTCTTGAGTTGTACAGATCAGGCAAGTGACACCATTAAGGTATTTGTACTTATCTGATCTAAATATTGATTTTTTTAAACCATGATTGTTATTGTTCGTTTCCATGTACAAGGGTTTTAGGGCAAAACTTGTAAACAATTCGGTATTTCCATCTTTTCGACAGAAATCGTTTACCCTGGCGATTTTTAATCGTAGTATATTTTTCACGTCATAATTTTCAGACCATCCATTATCTGGTGAAGTTATTTTAATGCATACTTCTGTGTCATCGGAATTTAAAACGAATGGATTTAAAGTATGACCCGGTCCAGCTCTTTCCGAGCAAATCGATGGAAAATTAACAGAGAATGGACTACAATTTTCATCGATGATTCCCTCGCTTATTAAAGATTCCAATTCCGTCTTCTCATCATTTGCTAAACGATTCCAATCGATACATCTATTTTTCTTACTACCTTTAACCGACAAATTAAGAAAACTACAAGGATTTGAATTTTTATCTATAATATTTTGCTTAATGGAATTAGTTTTCTGTTTCATTAAATTTATATTCTTATTCGTATAAAGAATGGAATTGTCCATCGTGGCTTCCGTGCTGCAAAAGCCAGTCGATATCGTTGTCTTGTCGTTGTAAGACGAGGTCGTAGAAGTTAGAGAGCTCAAATGATCAATATCTTCGTATAATGGATTGGTCAGTCGAAATACAATAAAGCGAGTAGAATCCATCGCCGATATAAAGTCCTCCATAATCTGCAGATGCACGGGTGAAAACTGTAATCCAATCGACCAGGGTCTGGCTTCAAAATCAATATACTTCATCTTGGACAAATTATGAGTTTCTATCTTAAATTCGTGCAACAACAAGACATCACCCATCCCCACCAAAAGATTACCCGTAGTCTGGCAACACGCAATCACCGTTGGTTTCAAGTTCACAGGCAGCTCAATCATCTCAAGACTATTCTGCGACCGGTTCAAGCTCGGTGTCACGCGTCCTGCTATCCTGGCCCTCATCGCTTGCCTCTCCTGAGTAGCCCAATTCACATAAATCCTAACAAAACTACTGCTGTGGATATTATCCCTCGAGAGCTTAGTCTCCAGGGTGGCGACGTAGTTGCCCTTGATACAGTGAACTATTTGGCTGACAAGGTCAACCGTTGGAAACGAGCTCGCGAAGCCGAGCTCGGGTATCGACAGATCCCGCACTTCGACGCAGTGACTCGACTGGGCAACCAACAAGAACTCGCTATTGGATTCGGGCAAACTGGCAATGCAACTCGCCGTCGGCTCCTCCACTTGTGCGACATTTTGCTCGAGGAAATTGTGCACTGGAATAACGCGTACCATTCTGCCTGACTTGACTACACTATTCCAACGAATTATTCAACTCTCATAATAACAATTACTCGTAGTCGTATCTCGGAATTCTCGAGATCCAAGTTGCGACGTCACTTTTATTATCAGCCAATACTTAAACATTGCCACTTTAAACAATACCTCATTACTCAATTGACAAGCTATCGACGCTCATGGATGTAATTACTGGCGATGACTTTTAACGCCTAAAGTTAATCGATACAATATGACAATATGACCTGCCAATAGCTGGTGAATTCATTTCACTCTGTCCTCTTCCAACAAGTGACATTCGCCAAACTTTACTAACTGACCTTCCAGAAACTCGTGCTGTGTACATTTGTTTATCCACGGTGCGCATGCGCATTGTCGAGCAGATGAAGCGGTAAGTTTAAGCAAAAGTCACTTCGGAATCTCAATGATCGGTCAAATTCACAATAAATGGAAAATATTGCCGAAACTGTATTAACGATAAAAGGACGGACAAATAGATGGGCAACAGAAAAATTCACAAATTTCACGCGAAGATCGTACATATATATGCATATATATATATATATATATATATATATATACAAAGAAGTTCTTAATAATAGTTCAAAAAAAAAATCTTTTAAAAGGACTTTACGTCTTAATTAAAATTTTAAAACTCTAAATATATATGTATTTCTTTGTCAAGATTTAAATAGATTCGGCAAATAAGCAAATATTCGGCAACACATTCATATTAGATAAAAGCAAAAAAAGTGATCGATGCTTCATACGGATGCATTAAATTCATTGCATTGATCTATTGTATATAATTTTCAGATTAAAACTAAAAATATGTACTTCGTTTGTTTAATCATTATTAATACAAAACTGTGTTTTTATAAATTTGTTAAAGGAAAACAAAAACAATTTTTATCAGAACTGTTGAATGAAAAAAATTTATATACAGTAGCTCAATTAAAATTAAACGTGCATTATATGATAATCTAAATATTTTCAAGAATTGTTATTTATTCTTAAATCAAATCTTTATTTATAATATAATACTTATTAGCTCATTTACATTTTCGATACTCTTAGACGTAAATTAAAAAGATAATAAGACGTTATTTTCAATCTTTTAAATTCTCAAATTTATTTTATTAAAGGCTTATAAATTTATTTCAAAATACATAGAATAAGTATCTACATCAACTTGTCAAAATTACAATAGTTATTTTCACTTCTATATTAGATAATATATTGAATTAGAATAATATATTGAAGTGATATCAGCAACAGTATTAATATATTAATTATAACATTCATACTTATAATTATACATTCATTTTTTATTTAATATTTTCTGAAGTGAAGAGACTCCATTTTACTCAATTTTACTGCTTAAAGTTATTGTAGGTATTAAGTGTCGGCAAAGGTAATTGATTAATAGATAATTTATAATTTATAATTATTAAGAGCTTATGAAATTTTCAAATTAATCAATTGCATCTACTAAATACAATTTCATTAAAATTTTATTACTATTAATTTATGAAGGAAATTGTTCAATTTATAGCAAAAAAAGTGTTTTTTTCTTTATAAAGAAGAAGAGGCAACATTTTTACAATAAAATTGTGTAAAAAACACTTAAGAAGAACAACATAAATAATACCCAAACGAAAAAAAAACGCATGATTTCCAAATGCTATAAATTATGAAATAAATTCAGTAACTAAATAATCGAACATATAACATCAAAATCAATGAAAGACCAAATCATTGATAATTTTTATTATTATGCCCTTTCAGGTGTGTCAAAACCAACTTTTTTTTACATTTATTTTCCCTTTTTCTC
>JAPYYT010002122.1:0-20416 GCA_030522565.1 Ceratosolen corneri
AGAAACTCACCTGCTTAACTTTGGTTTATTTGTTAACGTTTTATCTTTTCATTTATTATTATCAATGAATTCACCACGGATTATATTTATTCATTAATTGGCACTGCTTTTACATTTACTTAGCTAGCCTTCCCCTTCCACTATCCACTTCTCCCCTCCTTTCATTGGGACGAGAAGTTTTTAAATGCACACGAAATTATTTCCAAAACAAAATCTTTTACATATAAAAATTTAAATGGTTTTAGTTAATGCTTCAAATTTTGTTTCAATTTAATGTCATACGATTGTTTATTATAATTATTATATTTATTATATTTGTTATATTTATACACTTCAGAGTGGACCTCGTAAATTTATTTTAATAACGCACGGGGATGTGTAATTTTTTACTTCCATTCGCATATTAACAAGCAGTTAAACGCGAATTGGATCGATTTTCATATTGAGCACCGTTCGAGCACTTAGTAACAATTATCGATTACTACGAAGTAGTAAAGATTATCATAATCCTTTATTCCCCACTTACCTAAGAATAGTACGAGTCGAAGAATAAAATAAAAGTCGTAATAAAAGCTTCGGAAGAAACTGCGAAATAAATAAGACGATTAATGCTGGATTAATGTAATTTAACGCTCGTTTCCAATCTTCAATATCTCAACCGGCACGTGCTAAAGTATGTGATGTCGCATGGCACGAGCGAAATACAAGGGCAAAAAATGTGGGTAGCCTAAGGCTGTTGGAATAAAAGACGCGGATGAATATTGAGTGTGGGCATCTATTATGCGCGAACGGCGATTGTCACGGCTCTGCGATTCCGAATGAGCACCCCGGCTCTCCTATCTGTTGCAAGTCGACGCGTTCGCCCGTGAACTTGCAGATAGCGCAGAATTATGGCCTGAACGTGAGAGCGGCGTACCTTCCTCCCTTCGGATTCTTGCGCAGTGCCGCGGATTTTCTTGCTCCACGTGACTTTTCGGCTGCCTAAGCATGCAATTTAACGAACGTTTTGTTATAAAGGAGAGACCAAGCGAGCTTTCTTCTTCCTACCTTCTCTTTAATTTCATTCCCCGCGCTGTCAGCGGAGCTGCTCTTAAAATTTCGAGAGCCTGCTTGATTTTATTGTCCACGATGCTTTTTGATCAACTGGGAGTTTATTTGATCTGTCTGGAAGGCTTGACGCGAACGTTCTCGGCACTTTATCGCCTGGTGCCGAATTAACGTGCCGTAAAATCGATTCCGTTTGCGTGAAACAGGCGAATGGCTCGGGAAAGGACGGATATTGAGAAATTAAAAGTAACGTTCGTTGCATTTTTGTATGCTAATGTAATTTCGAAAGGAGTCGAAGATTTGGCTATGGAATTATGAAAGTATTTTTTTGGAAAAGTAAGTTAAATTCTCGTGAAATATCTTTGGAGTTATTTTGTACAAATTTTATATCTAAAATTACTTAATTTATGTTTGGGAATTAATGTGTAAGACTTATTTATAGTTTTTACAAACACTAATTTCAATTCAAATGGTTTTAATGGCATTTTTCCATTTCATAATATTTCAAAAAGGTATTCCAAGCATTTAAACATTTCACGTTTTTTTTTTGCTATGATTTACATACCTGTATTTTATGTAGTTATTATTTCAAGCATAAAAATGTTTAAATAAGATTTTTTTCAAAGATCATAAATACAGGTTAATATAAAAATTAACACGAGCACATTTTATAAATTATAATAATTATAGATAATATTTATATAATCTATCCAATTAATTATTATTTGATACTATAGGATTTTTTTTATTGTATATAAATATTTTGTTGAATAAAATTTTAAATAGATATATTTGTGGCTTATTATAATATACAATTTATTATATATATATATATATATATATATATATATAATTTTACATACAGAAACTAAATCAAATTACGTTGAAGAAAACAAAAAGAATTTTGTAATAGATTATTTTATATATTAGCTCACATAAATTAATTTGAATTCGAATAAGATTTTAATGTAATCTCATCATATATATCATCAGCATGGGTTACGCCTTTGATCAATAGTTACTATTTAGTTTACTAAAATTTTTTAATGGGTTTATTAACATCTTTTCATTTTTCATGAATGTTGTACTATGATAAATTAGATGCCCTGTAAGAAATAATAAAATTATATTTGTATAGAAATATATTTTTTTTATGTTTTTTATTTATTTTGTTTTTATGTAGGTCTCCATATTTTTCATGTAAGACAATTTACTTTTGAATATCAAGTTGAGTATTCTATATACATTGTTTATTTTTTATATTTACAAGAATTTTTTTTTGAACATAAATGGATTATTAGTAATTATAAGACCATATACTCTATATACAATAAATGTTTGTTCTTCAAATGTACATATATTAACATGTAAAATGATTTATTTATTTCATGTAAATTATATTAGTTCCAAGGTTTTATATAGTGTCGTAAATATAATTCTTATTTTGTCCTATAAAAAAATTTTAAATTTCATAAAAAGAGTTCGCCTTAAAATATAAATATTTTATGTTATTTATCAAACTGCATCAATATGCAACACAAAAAAACAACAGATATTCCCTCGGGCATAGTCAAACGGGATAACTAAGAGAGAATCCATCGGAAAAATCTTTCATTTTAATTCCATAATAGTTATTAAAGTTTAGAATAAGTGGGTAGTGGAAGAAAAAAAAACGATATCAATATTCGACTAACGATCTGTTCTTCGCGTACTTAAACAATTACAGCGGAAAAATGATATTGGTTGAAAGTCTTCTTGCCTCTAGTTAGTTTGATAATTAATTCAATATGAAAGTTGCTTCTTTATATTGATTTCAGAGAATGGCTCTTAAATATCGAAACAGTATTATATGATACAGAATGATCGAAAACGTAATTCTAAGTTTAGCATACCTAATATTATTCAGATCATTATGTAAAACGGAATCTGTATAAAAAAGTTATGAAATATTTAATATTCAACATATATTTATATTTTATGATAAATCTAAGCTAGTATATAAATATTTTAAAACCCGATCAAAAAAGGAACAAAAAAAAAAAGAAATATAAAACTGTATGCATTAAAATAAATGCCTTTATATAAAAGTATAAAACATTGATAATTCAGTCATTGATAAAAACAAGAGCGTATAAATATTGTATACGATTATTCTATGAATTACTTAAGTTCTAAAATTTGTTCTTTATTTTATTTCAAAACTATTTTAAAAACTTAAAATATGATAAAATCCGTATATTAAAAATTTTTATATTTTTAATTTCTTTTTTTAATATTAATATTTTTATACATATAAATATTTTTAATATTTATTTTTTATCCACTTTCTATTTAATACAAAATACTATATTAAAAAATTAATTTTTCAAAAAAAAATGAGTAGACAGTCTGACTTTATATTTTTAATATATGACAAATTCAAAATATTTATTGGAATATAATTATTTTTATTACTAAGAAATTTCTTAAATTTTATGATTCTTAAAATGAATTTATTGAATTATTTTTATATAATTCAATAAATTTTTATGCTCTTAATTAAAAAAACGAATATTTTACTCTTTACTCTTTTTAATTAAGTTTTTAATTAAAGATAAAATAATAATTATTTAAAATATTATTATTGAATTTTGTACTAAAATTTAATCTGCAATAGAGCTACTTTATATACATATAATTCTTTATACTTTATATACATATAATATATACGTAAATTTCATATTTTATTTGTTAATTAGATAATGGAAATAAAATACTCTGTGTATTTTTCTATTGAGATCGTTACTATGATAAATCTTTAAATATTCAATCGTTCTAATTAAGCATAAAGTATCAATTTGAGCAATTTGAAATTGAAAAAAAATACTGAAAAATTATTGAAATTATATTTATTAGTAAAAATTGGCATATTATTTTCTATTCTAATTTTTCGTTAATTAGTTAAATTATTTTTTTATTAATAAATATCGCTATTTATATGCTACAGTAAAATTTTTACAAACTTATTTATATGAGTTTGTAATTATTAGGTCATAATATAAATCTAGATTATAATATTCATATCTATTTATGTGATTTTTTTAATTATAGGAACATTTTGAAATTTATAAGAAATTTAATATTTCAATGACCTACATATATTTATATTAAAGCTTTTGTAATTACAAAAAATGAAATTATTTATGTAAAATAAAGGTTATTATTACATTTACATACCTTAAATAATATCAAATTACTACATTCAAAATTTTAATTGAGCTCATGTAAACCTTAATTATTCCGCAAATATACCAAATTAAATATGCATTTACGTTCAAGTTTGTTGTTAATTTGTTTAAGCGGAATTACTCTTGAACTAAATTAATTGCCGTTTAAATTTAAAATGAGCTACAATAAATATATACATATACATGTTCACAAATAACAGAGAATATATGTATACATACATTTAGACAAAATGTAATAGTTTTTTAGATTATTCCGAAATTCTTTCAAATTGCACAAATTTGGTAAAAAAATTTATTTCACGTTAATTTATTAAAGATTAGTTTAATTTAAACGTTTTAAACGTTTCATGATTATTTTTTTAATGATCAATAGGTATTTTTTTAATATTGTTTGATACATTACATTGCTAAGTTTTATCAGAATCTAACCTCCGTCTTACTTTTTTTATCATAGGCTTTCATATAATTTTTATCTTTTATATTTTTCTTACAAACATATTTTTGTTATGATATGTATTCATATATAATATAAAATAAAATAAACACAGGAGATAGTTGAATAAACTTAATATAATTATTAACACGTTATAAGAAAACTAATTAATATGTAAAGGAGGTAGATAATGCACTGATAAAATTTTTCTCTGCTCGAATAATTATAAATTTTAATGATAGATATAATTATATAGTATACTTATATAATTATAGTAGTTTATTACATCTACATAATATAGTTATACCGTTTTTATAATTAGTCTAAGAAATGATATATTTTTAAATTATCGAAACTAATGGTAGAATTTCAATGATAAATAATGCTATATAAATATGACAATTAAATATATAAATCATTTATTATATATTGCTTGGAAAAATATCAGTAATAATTAATAATATATATCACTAAAATTAAATTAATGAATTATTTATAGTAATAATTTTGTTGCATTAATACACAAATGCATTCATTATTACTCGTTATTCATTCGACAAATGTTTTCTTACTATTTTTTACCAGGGCATTCTTAATTTTGGCTTTTTTAACCATTTTAACTTTTTATTTAAAAAAATTAATGAAATCTATTTTAAATGCCACAGTCATTCGCTTAAATTAAGATTGCGCCTCTCGTCTTCACAATAATTTTATTTCCTTTTGCTTCTTTTATGTTCTGTCTAGATTTTTCCAATGCGAAATTTGCGTGCTTCTTATTTTAAGTGCGAAAGTAAGAATTAATAATTTTATCAAGATAGAAAAATATTCGCAGTGCGCTTTTCTTGGCTACGTTATTCAAAATAATAACGGCAAGTCTGCAGCTGGTGCGCACTTGCTCTTCTTCTTTCTATTCGTTTCCTGAGTTCATAAGTAGGCTGCCATCCGCAATTGTATATATCCTTACATCTACACATTTCCTTTCATTTTTCGCACTCGTACTTTAAAATTTTTCAGTTTCTCATTTTCATCGACATTTCCACTTTGCTGATTTAACCGTTTTTTTCTCTTTTCTGTCATAAAATATTTATAGCCGTTTTTATCTTCTTATGCATGTCACTCGACGCACGACCATTCACTGAGTTTTACTATTCGTCATTTCTTGTGCTATTTTGCTAAATTTGAAATGAAGAAGTAGCAATAAAAGAATTGTAAAAGAATGACATTCAAATGTTTTTGCTTATTAATTTTTTACAGATTTATAAATTCATTTTTTAAAGGGTTTGTTGTTGTTAAAATTATTTAAATATATAAATAATTATATGTATAAGAATTATTCTATATACGTATATATTTAGCAAATAATATGTAGTAAATATCTTTTCAAAATTTTAAACATTTAAACAAAAATTTAAACATCTCATTTTATTTTCGGTATCTCGTTTTGTAATATTCGGTCATTCCATTTCCATTTAATCTCCAAGACACTGACAGATCGGATTATATGAAAGGATCAAATTTTTCAGGCCTTTCTTATCGGTTCCTAAAGCTATATCAAATCTTAATACTATATAATATACTATATCAAACTTAAAAGAGTAATAAGATATATGACTTCTTTAATCAAAAACATACATATATACATATATATATATATATGATTTTTGTTTTAAAAATTATTAAGAATTTTATTTATATTTATACTTATTTTATTTTGGTTTTAAAACTATATTATGGACCAATGAAAAGTATGAAGGGTTTTATCTTAATGGTATATGAATTTATGTAACTAGAAATCCATTATTAGTAGTACTTTTATATATCTATAATTTATTAATCGTTTAATTTCAAATTATTTTCATAATAAAGAACGTATATTAAGAGCTTTAAAATTGTATTTCTTTGATGTTATTTGGGTATTTGGAAGTATCATATTAAATTTAAATTTAGTAAAAATACGTTTACAAGTTTGTAATATTAAATAAGTAATTCAGTTGTATAATGGATTAAATAAAATAAATGTTAGTTAATAGCGATAATAATGCTAATAACTATTAAAAGTGTAAAAGAGGCGTAAATAATATTTATTTATATTAAGAATAGTCCGTTATAATAAGCAATTCTGATTTTGAAACAGATGAAAACTTAATAAAATAAAACAAGGTGAAAGTTTAATGAACAAAGCAGATTTTACATATATGGTTCTATCTGAATACGCGTAATTTTCGAAAGCATTCGAATACTCAAATTTTTTCCATGTTGCCATTCATAGGAACGAGATAGATGCCCTTAACCACGCTTTTATTGCCACTACCTATCTGTGTATGTATATATATTTGAAATTCTACGAGCAAAAATGCAATGCTCATTCCCAGGGGAACGTCAAAGGTAGCAAGGACTCGCCTAGTCCAGAATTCGAAAGCTGAAAATAAAGTAAAGAAGAGAAGAGTCTGTATGAGAAATGGAGATACATAGAGAATGAGAAAGAGGGAAAGGGAGAGGAGGAAGCAATACATGCAAAAAGAGTTAGAACGAGTTATAAAGAAAGGGAGAAATGCATAAACACAAAAATGATGGTAAGAGAATGCAAAAGCAAATTTACGAAAAACAAAATTTCCTAATGTTACTGATTTAAAATAAGAAAATAAATTTCAATGATTTATTTGTATCGAGATTTAAAAAATTTAGGTATTATATTCATATGAAGGTTTTGTACATAAACTATGAATGAAAAAACATAGTTTGTAAGAAAATTTTGAAATATACTTTACTCACAAATAAAATATAGATGTCTTTTTTAAAGAGTTGAAAAAAATAAAAATTAAATCAACTAATTTAAACACTCAAATTTGTATACATTTTAATCTGGATGTCAACTAATTAGTAACGTTCTTGAAAAATTCTCTGAAATATACAATAGCGCATGAATTTCCTGAAAAACTATTTTTATATAATTATATAATTAACGGAATAAAATAAAATGTGAAAACCAGAAATTTAAATATAATTTTTTTGGTTTATTTTTATAATTTGCTCGCTCTCGGTTTTTTTTAATGATTTATACTATTTATACTATTTTTGCGATTTTTTAGGTTGCAGCGTAGAAAATTGCATGGCAGACCTAAATAAATAGTCAAAATCACACGAAATGTTGGAAATATGATAATTATTGTAACTGAGCGGACCCCACATTATTTCCTAATCGTGCCGAAATTCAATGAGTGCAATTACAAAATGAATTGTGGTGATCCCATATTAAAAATACAATGTTAAGAAAGATGTAGTAACAACTCTAAAGAGCTATTCGATAAAAAACAGTACTGAAATGATAAGTACGAACAACGATATAAACAAACAAATTAATATAGGGAACGCGGTTGGTAGATAATGAAAAGTGTATTACGAACAAGAAAAGAAAAAAGAAAGATACAATAAGTAAATTTTGTATCCGTTAATCTGTTATTTATTGCGAGATGATCAAATCCAGGTGTTTTATAAATTTAAATGTTTTAGCTTTTCATTGCAAGGTATAATTCTTTGCTGATATATAAATGATGACTCTGTAGTATTATTGTCAGCAGAGTTAATAAAAATTTCCAATTATTTTGTAGTTTAATGAAAAGAATAACAATAGAAAGTAACCTAGAATTTCTTATATTATTTTCGATTATCTAGCGAATTTTTTATATGTATTTGTATGTATACTTAAAGAACGATAAAGTACAAAAATTACAAAATTTTGTTGAAATCGTGAGATGATCAAATCCTGAGTAAAAAGGCAACTTACAAATGCACGAACAAAGTAAGGGTGAGCGATAAGGTAAATAATGTGAGAATTAAACAGATATTATGCTACTAAACCATTGAAAAACTAACTAGTACTAGACACAAGTTACTACAAGCAAAAAAGAAGAAGAAAATTAGATCTGAAAATTGAAAATTGTAAATCTGAAAAAAGAAAATTAAAACTGATAGCAGAGTCATGTATAACATAAAATGTAACACTATCTGCGGCACATATTATAAAAGCAATTTATGTTTTCAAAACTACTCAACAAGAAAGCTGTAGGAAGAATTGAAGTTTGTATCAATGTTTATTATCTATCATTACTCATCATTTACTATCTTGACATAATACGACTTTTTCTTTCTACTATTTTTATTATATTTCTTAACCGCATCATCAAATAAATTAATCTGTATTATTTTTTACTTAAAAATATGAAAAGGAAGGTATAAAAATAGATAATCAAACTCATATTTATAATTAGTAAAATGTTGTAATAGGACCAGTTTTAGTTAACCTGTAATTAACCTTTTAATTAATATTAGGACATTTTTCTTTTTTTTTTTTTTTAATAATATTTTTTCATAATAATACTATCTTTTGTATTAGTAAAGCATTTTTATAATAGCTATTTTCATAAATGCTAAAAAAAATATTTAAAAAATGTTTTTTAATAATTTATGAAAATAAATTTTTATTATCAAAGAACATAAAGGTGTCATAAAGTCGTGTATGTAAAAGTTTGTAGATACAATACAGATTATAACCTGTGTAACGATGCAACTATTAAATTATTAAAATATATTGTTGACTAATTATGTTCATTTGTATAGAATAAGTTACTACGTAATAATTAGACTAAAGATTAAACGTTACACGATAAAATTAATATGAGCCAAAAGTTTTAGTAAACACAATATATTTTATTATTAGCTTTTATGCAGTATAAATTACTAAAAGTACTTAGTTATTATACATTTATTAACGTTTATTGCACTATTATAAAGCAATGTAGATAAAAACGTATAATACATATATTAATGAAATGACTATATTAAAATATGTATAATAAATAATATTGTTGACAATGATATTTTTAATTTAAAAATGAATACAGTTTTATTGAAGATAATATACTTCATAATTACGAATACTTTAACAAATTTGTTTGAATTTGACAATGCTTGTCGCGTAATAACGTCATTATTATTTTTTTAATGATAATAAAAGATTAAAAATACAAGCATATTTTATGGTTTGATAAACAGTTTGTAAGATATTAACTCAATATTCTTTTAATTAAACAATAGCCTAGATATATTAAATATTCTTTTAATTTTCATTCTAGTATTGCGTAAATTTATAAGAATTATTAATTTTTAATACGATAACATTTTTGAGTTATGAAAAAATGTGTTTTAATATTCAAATAGCTGATCAATGGTAAATCCTATATACGTAAATTCATATAGGCTGAGAAAAGAAAACAAATAGAAATAGAAGGGAAGGAAAAACGAAATTAAAGAAGAGACTTTAAAGAAGAGAAAGAAAGAGAAAAAAGAAAACGAGAAATAAACGTTACCTGTAAAGATGAAGAAGGTAGGGCAACAGAAATAAAGAGAAAGATAGAAAATTTATGATGGTCAGAGAGAAAGGAAAGGGTATGGCAGAGAATTATATAATTTATAGATGGAAATTAGAAGTAGATTTTATTGATACTTAATGACAAATAAAAAAGTAAAAAGAGAAAAGTAAATTAATTTTTATACATGATAGTATCATAGATCTGATCATTATATGCATCATGTGGCTCAGATTTTTTCAGACGTATATGTGCATCTATGTATATGCGACGCATAGAAGCACAACTTTTATTGGCAATAAGCTAATTGAAATACATTATAGATAAAATGTAATCAATCAGATTAATCTAAGTTCTCACATAATACTTTTGTTCAGAATTAAAAAATTTTAAATAATTTGATTTATTTAATTTTATTTATTTCGCTTCATTTTGAAATGTTTATCAAAAAAGATTCGATACAATACTATTTTTGTATTCTGCAGTATTTTAATTTGATTGGGTGATTAATCAGTATTCTAATAAAACATAATAGTTTAAAATTACATACGGTATTATTTCTTTAGTTATTAAATGTCAATAATTAATATCAATAATAAATATTATCAAATTATTCTATCATTACTTTTGGTATTTGTCCTTTGACCTTGTCATTAAGAAGAAAAAGCAAGCAGTACAAAATGAAATTCAAGAAAGTATGAAGTATTTCTTCATTTAAGGACTTTTGAATCTGGTTGGAGGTAAGCTTTTGTTCTAGTGGATGTTGACTTCTATAAAAGTTCTCCTTGACTGGATGCAAATTGTTCCTAGTGAATTCGACTTCAGCTCTGTATAGTACCTTTCCTAACACACAAATACAGTGAATTCAGTCGACGCGTTTGTATGAGTGAACACTTGTTATGGCTTCAGTCCTGTCTATGACTTGACTACGTAAAGTTTAAGCATCAAGCTTTGCTAAGAACATGGACGAGAGCTACTCATTGCACTCGCTTATCATGATCTAAGTAAGATAATGCTCGCTTATATCCTTAACATCGTTTGCTCTAATTCTCTTGAATTGTTTATAATCCTAGGAGTATGAGAGTCTTGGTAGATACATAATATTTATATAATATTACAGTAATTAATAAAAATAAAATATTTAGTAAAAAATTGCTTCGAAAAAAAGTTAAACTGCAAAAATTACAATTGAAACAAGGTTATGAAATGAATTTATTATTACTTTAATTCGGGTTTCTTATTAAGTTTTATAAAAGTTAACAAAGTTCTTTATTAAAAAAAATATCTTATAAAAAATATGCCTCAAAACAAATGTAATTCTTATAAAAATATATTAAAAAATATAAAAAAAAATATATATATATATATATAAAACTCCATAGACATGGAGTTTAATAGTGTACCGGGGTTTAATATTAAAATGCAAATAATATCAGTGCATGTTATTGGAAGATCTATTAGTTTTCTGGCAGAATAATAAAAATTACTTAAGTTCTTATAAAATTAGCCAATTACGTTTTTTGTAAAATATATAGAAAAAAAATAGTATCAAGATAAAAAGGAAAAAGAAAGGCAGGTAAGTAAAAATATCAATTAATATGAAAGGGGTGATCAAAGTAGATTTTCAGTAGTGGTGGGTAATTGTAAGAGGTACTGTCAGCTCACATTTATTATATACAAATGAGTCCATTTGAGAACAGTAATCGTTTAATGTTAAGCCGACCCTAGTCTCCTCTCCTTACAGAAGGAGTGGTAGTTCATAGGCATTGAGGCGTGTATTAGAGTAGATGTAGCGCAACTTGTAAATTAATTAGAGGCCGAAGCGTGGATTCTCCGCAGATAACATATTTTTGCTTGAAAGACAAGGTGGCACTGCCGGTGATGAATAGTTCCATCAAACTCTGGAGTAACCCCTTAGCTAGGGTGCTTTCCCAGTTACGATGAAAAGCTGAGAGGGACGAGCTACTTGCTAATCATCATCCCTATAAATAATTCTATTTCCACAACGACAGACGATCAATGATTTTCTATATTTAATGCGCAGATAATTACATTGATAATTACACTATATTTATCACCGATCAGTTCATTGAATTATATTTATGTTATCGCTTGAGTTATCCTAAATTATTGAAGATGTTGTTTGTACCGTATTTAAATTAGTACAATACAAAAGAAATCGATAATACCAATATTAATTAGAAGAGTTAAATATTTTTTGACAGAATATTTGTTGTCTCAGAATTTCATTATTTGGCTGCATTCTTATGTTATAAATCTAAACATAAATTATAAATGCTAATAAACAGTAAATATAGAATATTATATAGAAATATGATTTGGTACAGATTTTTTAATAACTGAATTTAATAGTAATTGAGTTATTTAATTTTGCAGGTATTTTTGTATTCATAATGTCAATAACATTCTCTATGGAATCTTTGTTTGAATTTCAATTTCCATAATTTCTTATAAAAATATAAAAATCGAATTTAATTTAATATTATGCCAAATACTGAACATTACGTTATTCTGAACTTAATACTCATTTTTAGTTCTTTAAAATTGTATATAATAT
The DNA here is from genome assembly GCA_030522565.1 of Ceratosolen corneri. Classification (NCBI taxonomy): domain Eukaryota; kingdom Metazoa; phylum Arthropoda; class Insecta; order Hymenoptera; family Agaonidae; genus Ceratosolen; species Ceratosolen corneri. The sequence goes on from JAPYYT010002122.1 coordinate 12,652, forward strand.
GCCCGTTGGTAAAATAAATTATTTTTAAAAATCCTTAATAAATATCGTTATTAGAAATTATTATTTTACAGTTTATTATTGTAAGAACATGCTTTATTATTACTTGTTGAATGCTTATATTTAATCAATACATTGCATAAAATAATTTGGGAACTATTTGAATGTTAACTACGAATAGTATTGAATATAAAATATGATGTAAATTGTACTTTTTAGTTTATGATCGATCAATTGTTTACGTATTCCAAAAATTATAAATATTTTTTAAAAGTTTGAAAGTTTACAAGAAATTTGTAAACATTTAAGAAATTAATTGAAATATATGTGCAAGTGTATACGATTTTTTTTATGGATTGGTATGTGGCAACTATATTTAATATAACGGATTTTGAGTCTTATGGAAATGAAGGAACACGTTATTAGGCCAATTAATTTCATGAGCATTCAGTTTTTGTTTGATCCATCTTTTTCCCTCGAAACTAACTGACTCAGTTCCAATAGATGCCCTATTTTTAGATATTTAAGCAATATCAACTCTATTTCTCTTAAAACCTCCTTTTTCTATTTTTGAAATTATTTTTTCGAACTACATTATAGCATTATAGTCTTTATTATTATTTTACAAAATTATGCATATGTTTCCAATAAGAAGAAACGATTGCTAAAACAGAGTAAAAGAATAGTAGCATGCATGCTTCCAATTATATATAGGGATGAACAAATTAACCAATAACTACATATTTTCGATCTTTTACATCGTTGCTTAATGCAAATATGTACATAAATTTTGTTTAGATAACATTATTTATTCAAGGTTCAATGACAAATCTGAGTAAGTACATATGAGTGTAATAAAATATGTAGTGCAAAAGTCAATATATTAGTGCCAACTTAGTGAAGCAATTCTTTTATCAAAATTATAAGATAGATATTCTTTATATGATTATTCCCTACTCCTAAAATTTTCTTTTTTATCTTTTTGTGCTTTATCATATGCCGTAGAGGTTTCGTTTATACCGAAAATTTACAATATGATAAACATAAAACTAAACATATTTAAGTAGACGAAGTAAAAAAGACATTTAGTACTTAATTTAAAACTAGTTTATATTGATATATTTGTAACTTCTCAATCGGTTGACAAATTTTGTGAACATCTAAAAATTGTACTTATTTCATATAAAGTAACAGAAATTTAATGAGTAGATATTTTTAATGAATGAAATATACGAAACATTTTAAAATATTTTGAAGTAATTTTTAAACGACAAATCAGCGTTTATTAAAAAAACTCAGTATTTACTGTAAAAAATATAGATAAGTTTAACTAAATAAACACTTAACATCTGTTATTTCATTTAATAAAAAATAACTGCAATTAAAATTTTATTATTTTAGTAATATCATTTATATTCCATATAAATTTTTCATATTAATTTTTAAAAACTCTTTCCAACTGTAATCACTATATTTATATATATGTCATTTATATACGTCATGTCATGTTTCAAACGTTTAACCGACTTTCTTTTAAATATAAAATTATTTTTTAGAGCTTAAACATTATGTTAACATTTTAAAAATATTATTAATATATTTTTTACCAATATAAGAATCTTAATTTAAAATCTTATACAGTTATATATATATTTATATATATTTATATATTTATATATCCACCTGTTTTAGAAATTAAGATTAGAATTCGTATTTTTATTTATCTGAAATAAATGAAATATTTTTATATTGAAAAACAAATTAAATTATTTATAAATAAATGACTAGATGAAAAAAGTTTATATAATTGAATTTTTTTTAGTACACACTCGAAAATACTCTTAAAAAATTTCTATGCATATTTTTAAAGTTAAATAAAAGTTTAACTTTATAAAAAGAACGCGTTAAAAAGTAGTTATAACAATGAATTTAATTAAAATATATATATATTAATTTATAACTAAGTGTACTATAAATTATATTTTATTATAAACTATAAGTCTTGTATTGAATTTAGTTACAATGGAGTAAATGAAGGCTTAGTGAATTAGTCATAAAAATAACAAAAGGTATGATATATAATAACAATAATAATATAATATATAATAACAAAACTCTACATATGCGATATAAATAAGAATAAATGCGAATAAATAAGAAAATTCCAAAAAATATTTCATTTTTATTTTTGAATGCTCTCCATTTATGTATGATCTGTATTAATTCTTGTCTGATCATTTACCCATTTTCACGTGTCTTTCTCTATCTCATATTCATTTATGATTAGCCACTCCATTTTTTAATTTCACGCTTCGACCTTCATTTTTTATTCATATAATTTGTAAAAACTTTTAAGTTGTATGTATAACTAATTTTCATATTTTCTTCTTTATGCTCATCTCTTCCTTTTTTATTTTGTTTCTCTCTCTCTCTCTATCCCTTTATATGTTGTTTATATCTTTCTTTTCAATTTCTTGTTTTTTATAAGAAGCATTTTATTAGATTTCAGATTTCCTATTAACTTTTCATTCTATTTTTGAATATTTTACTGCCCTCTCATTATTTTTATTTTTAAAATAATAAATATTGCGATTAATCATTAATTCAGATTATCTAATTTTCAAAGATAAAAAATGAGGATTACAAACATACTTATTTAATTTTGGAAAATAATGAAATAATTAGTAATGTATTCATTATTAATTAACGTGATATATTAATTTTATAATAAATTATTATTATATATAATATATAGAATATTATAGTATAATATAATATATATATTAGTTTAATAATATTTTATGAGATTCATTTTCGAATCATATTTATCTAAGAATTGAACATTTTTTTATATAATTATATATTTTATATAATTTTTTTATAAAATTATATATATTCAAGATTCACAGTTGAATACAAATATATATATATATATAGATGTATATTATAAATGTTGTATATATTTTAATATTTACAATTTTCTTAACTGAACTAATGATAGTAATATTTTCTATGTATTATTTTCTATATCTGTATGGAATTTAATTTATATACATTATATAAAAAATATGAAAATAATTTTATAACATTATAAACATTGAATATAATTAAATGCCCATAGTGTATATTTTGCTAAGTATTTAGTGCATACAAAACTTTTTATTTAGAAATATTTACATATTTATAATTATAAAAGTGAAATTATCTACGTTAAGTTAAAAAAATATTTTACTTTTTTTATTTATTAATTTAAAATGTTTTGAATATAATTTATATATCGACAACAATGTTATTAAGTATTTAATAAAATAATAAACTAACATAAAAACAGATGATCTCCAGTAAAATAATTAAATACATTTAGATATTTGAATACTATTTTACACTAAATAGAAAGATCTTTTATATTTTCCTATTCTGAAAGTTTCAATAAATACAAGCATATTCTCGATAAAAATTCATTTCTAAATTTACTGTTTCGAAGAATATTTTTAGATATTTCAATGCGCTATATAAGATGTATAAATCTTTAAAAGCCTTTTTCTCCATATATTTCTTTTTTAATTTAAAATCTATGTATATTCATAATTTTTCATATGAAGCTATCAAAATCCCAAAAACAAGACGTACATGCTATGTATTTAAATAAATTTTATTATAATAAAAATAAATAGAGAAAAAGTTTTTAATGAAAAATCAATCTACGTTGTTTCTTTGGATTTATTCAACAGTTATGGAATTGAGGAAACGTAAATAATGTATGAACGTTATATTGAATAATTTATAAAAAAGATTTTAATAATTATAATAGCATAATTTAAATTAACCTTAGTACAATGAATTGGATAACAATTACAAAAAATCTTTTACAATTACTTTATCTAGTATAAGATAAATTGGTGCGTTGAAAATAATTTACAAGTTCCTATAACTACTAGAGTATATAATCCCTGTTTCGAACAATTACACATTTTTTCTTTTCTCCAAATTTTATTAACACTCAATAATATTAATTACTCTTCCTAGTACTTACGAAATATATACCAATACAACATATTTACTCGAAAATTATGTATTAAATTTTGTACAAATAGAAATATTGTAATTCATAAATTTTATAATTATTACTTTATATTTATGAATAGTAAAGGAGTTATGCATATATAATAATAAAATTTAATATATATTTTTTTTTAATCAGTCAGTTTTTATGAAACTGTGCCGTAAAATTAAACATTATTTAAATATTTTAATTGGATATGTATTTGCAGAATCTCGAGTCGTCATTTGTTAATATTTGTTTACTTTTAAATGTGACTCTTGCCATAATATTTGGACATCATTTTACGACTTTTATTTTCAAATTATTCTGTTGGAACGTCTCGTACTTCGTGATTGCTATACTTTGTTTATACTCCCAGTGTTTCCAGGAAAAGCGTTGTGAGCTTTAGAATTGTCGCGCGCCTAGTAACAAGGCTCCCCCCCCCCGCCAGCGTCTCAGCCTTCACCCCTTTTACCCCTTACCCACGCGGTTCCGCGAGTCCTTTTCTTTGTCTCTCAGCTTAGTGGAAGAATTCGTTATCCCCCACCGCTGTCCCCGGCCTAGCTAGTCCTCTTGCTATAAAATAGGACCGCAAGTTCGCGACAGAGAGAAGAATTCTTCCAAGCCGTTCTACATCTTCCGCCCGTCACGGAAGGGTCTCGTGCGCAGCAGTGGTCATACATCCGAGCGGCCCCGTCGCCCCGTCTGGATTCATATCATCAGAAGCTTCTTCCAGACAGTGAACGAGCTACTTGCCCGCGGTTGCATCCTTCCCACCTTGGAATGAGCTCCCCGGTGGAGCGCAGAAGCGAACCCAGCATTAAGAGGCAAGTAGCAACCCGGTTGAAATCATCGCGGAATACATGTTCGGTCGAACCCTGCATCGCTATTCGCAACACCCGTTAATATAAACTTTATTCTCACGCGAAGGCTCATCAACGCGCAAAACAAGTATTCCGGAGCTCGATGATTGATAACCACTGTACGACCACTCGGCGATCCGGCTAAGCGCCGTTTATTAGACAGCGCCGCTATTATATTTCGGATAGTAAAGACAAAGCGTAGTTAAGTGCGAAAGTGCGGAATAACGCAAACGTATAGATAATCGCACCTCGCGTAAAGTGTAAGTGCGGCCATCATATCGTGTATATACAATCCGCGCTACGTGTCTCTTGAAGGTGCGGCTCTTCAACTTTGTACCGATTATCGTTTTATTAATTATATACATAATTGCGTGCGTTTTCGATCATTTTTATAAATTTAATAAATATCTATTTGGTTCTACATTACCCGGATTATATTAATTTTCTATCTTATTTTTCTCCCTGCTATCTCACCCCTTCCACTATGTGAATTTTCACACTCGGGGTTACGTCCGAACATTTAAGAAAATTTAAGAAAAGATATACATATCTATATATACATATGCGTGTAATGTCTGATTAAGATACTGAATAATGAATAATATAAACATAAATTATATTAAATAGAGTAGCTATATCATCTATAATATTTCATCAATACTAGAATACAGTATTAAATTAAATTAAATTTACATAAAATTATTAAATATTTTTCTATAATAGATACTTACTATAATTTTTATTAGATTTACTTATATTGTACAATGTATGCTTATTTTAGTAAAATTTATTTTAATATTACTTTACTTTATAAAATAAATGAAAATCTTAAATAAGACTAAAATTTTTAATTGAAATGAAATATATAATGATTATAAGTTTGATTATATCATATATTTTTGTCTGCAGTATAGAACATTCTCTAATAACGCTATTATACAAAAAAATACCACATTCTATTTATACTAGGTTAAATTATTTGGAAACCTCAAATCATTGAAATCTGTCGAACCTCAATCCATTCAATCATTCAAATTGTAGGTTGAAACATTACCACCCATCTTACTTAGTTTATATCAATTTCTGCGTATCTTTGATATGTTTTAGCAAAAATCTTTAATTATTAAATACTTCAACTTGTATTTTATTTTAATATATATCAATTGGAAAATACTTGGCGTAATCATTCATAAAAATGTTATGTTACATGAATCTTTAAAACAAATTATACGAAATAAAGAATGACGTTTCACATTTTATTCGTTAATTAATGTTTTTTAAATATATAAATAATATATAATAGTTTTTTGTATAATGAATTATTTATTAACAATATAATATTTTGTATGAGTATTTATTATTGGTTCTTGAAAAAACAATATGTAGAAAGTGTAACTTGTGCCATTATTTTTAGAGTTGCTTCTTGATTAGTTACAACTAGCTGTCTTCCTGGTATGTCGGTTTTCCTATTCTTACAAAATTAATTTAACTAGAGCTTTATTAGAATGCTTTTTTAACTTTAATGACTAAGCTACTTTCTATATGTTGATCGATACGCTTTCAATTATCGAAGTCGGTTCTTCATCCTTTGCTGATGTGGTTTAGTTTAGTTATCAAACTCATTAGGATTCCAATAGAATTGTATATATTTGCACGTCATATTTCTCCAACTACCCTCCATATTAAAGTGAACTATCCGAGATGATAAGTACAAATTTAAAAAATTGCCAAATATGCATTTTTACATGTGGCTACGAGATGGGAGTATCTTATTAAAATTTGATAATTTGTTGTCTTACAATATTTTCTATATTCATTTTTGTAAAATTTTATTTATATAGTGCTGCATTTATTAGAATTTTTTAATATTTATATTATTAAAAATACATGTTTTCATTTCTTATAATAAACAACAATCTCCTTTTATATTGCGAAGTAAATTATAGTAAATTAATTATCTCATTGACAAGTATATGATAGCTATATATAAAATACTAGCAAATAAAAATCTAAATAAATAAGTAATTTTGTATTTTATATTCTAATCCTGAAAAGTAATACATCTAAAATATAGTGTATATCATACACAATAGAGAATTTTATCAAATTAAAAGTTTTCTTTATTTTAAGAATATCAAAATTATCAATGGATTTAATTAAATATAAAAATTAAAATGTTGACATAGACATTATAATTAAAACATAACTTCTTTATGTCCGTGTATAGTAAAAATGTAAAACTATTAGCGTAAATGTATGACATAAGATATAGTTTCTAGTTTAATGGATAATTAATCATTTTATAATAAATTAAAGGACTATTTTAAAGAAAATCCAAGATGTATATTTTCAAAATAGTTTTAATTACAATTTCTTTGCTTTATAAAATAACTATATAATTTGAATCGAAGGAACCAAACTATTTTCAGAGGTTGTAGAAATAAAATCTTATTTATAGTCACATAAATGAAATATTTTTTTTATATTTAATTTACAATCAAGATATATTATAAATGTTTCATTATATTACTTGAAATATTGAATACCTCATAATGTCAAAAAAATGTTAAATAACTTATATTTTTAGCAAAAAATTAATAAATATCGTAGAAAATTTGTGTGGCTTGAAAATCTCTAGTTATTAACAAATAACTATAAATAATATGAATCGTGCCAAACTCACATAAATTAATTTTTGTATATAATATAATGTATATAATATAATGTATGTAATAATATAATATAATGTAATAATATAATATAATAATATTGTTCGCGATTCCGGCAGATTCGCGAGGCTTTACATGTTAATTTTTGTTTACTTTTAAATGTGACTCATATAATAATACTCGGAGAGTCTTTC